>JALLBA010000914.1:0-12901 GCA_036939675.1 Cyclostephanos invisitatus
GTTTACACTCGTTAAAGTCCATTTCCAGGAGAAGTTATCCACCCGCCTAGGTCAGGCGGCGGCGTCTCGCCCGGAAGGAGGAGCTCCTTGATGCAAAGCATCTCTTTAAATAGATGCACGTGCTAGCGCGGCGCTGTCAATAGATCCTTTAGGATCTTATGGTCCCTGCCCGGCGCCAAGTAGAAGTATTTATTTGCAAATAAAATGGTACACAATAAAAATTAATTTCATCTATAGATAAAGTTTATTTTTCCAGATACTGGATTGGTTCTTCAAGGGCGACCAATGATGCAAGTGAGATGGAATGGCTCAAGGTGAACACAACTTCTAGATACGAGTTGTGCCTCAATTTGAAAACATGCTGAGGATATTTGAAAGCCCTCGAGCAAATACGAAATGAGCACACTCCCTTGCATCACAAGCATGCTAGGTTATTCTGTGCGGATCTCAATGGGCCTACTGACATATGCATTTTTCTTGTCCTTGCAAGCTATCCTATGCTCAGCAATGATGACAGACTGATGATGCTTGGATATGATGGGACCTTTTTCAACCCGACGCTTGCTGTGATTATAGATCCATGGGCCAAAATTCTTTACGAACAGTTCAACATCCCCTTGAATGATCAAACAATCTCCTTTCGAAGATTACAATGATCTTTGATTGTTTCCCCATCTCTGGCGGTGCCACATACACATCAGACAATTCGCAAGTGTTTGTAAAGTTGCTGAAACTCGCACTACCACAATCCAAATTGATGTTCGGTGACGTACTTGCGAAACATCCAAAAGTAGCAGCATGCATCGCTGTCTGTTCAATTGTGCATCAATGTGTGACAACACTATTAAGTGGGACCGGACTTTCTGTTCTTCACAAGATGAATTTGCCCCATCCGGCTAAGAATACCAGGGGATTTATGAATACACCGGAACACAACCGATATGCTGATGCACCGTGTCAGCTGAAGTCTATTTTGTCCGGGCAGTGAATTACCATTGACAATATCAAGGATATTAGAAGTGTCATGGATTGTTCGGGAGGGGTTATCATGTCGGACATGGATTCACATGCCAATGCGCAAGTCAATCCAGAGGAACGAGAGGCTGCTCAAGAGTTAAAGTGGAAGGAGAAAGAAGATGAAGACAGGGTGGCAGTGGCAGAGCAAGAGTTGAAGCAGAAGGAGAAAGAAGATGAAGAGAGGCAGCTGCAGCTTGAGATTTGTAAATGGATAGGTAGCTAAAGCTGGAGATTAGTGAATGGAATGAAAAACAAAAGTTGAAGCAGCTGAAGATTAGTAAATGGAAGGCAAAACAAGAGATGAAGAGGATGGAGGAAGAAGACACTGAAAAGGCACCAGTGAAAAAGGCGAGGGTGGTTAATTGGATGGAGGAGGAGGACGCCATTTTGCTTTGTGCCCACAAATTGTTATCCTCCTCGTCATTGTACTGGTGGACGGAACTGGAATCCCATCTGCCATGACGGTCCGCAACGCGTATACAGGAGCGGTGGGTGAATTGTCTGAATCCCTTCAGTCGCGACGACGATTATTGATAGATGCATGGGCAAAAATGTATGGTAAAAGATCGGAAGGAACAGGAAGGCCTACGGACTACGGACAGATATCTCCTTATCGTCTGGTGCTAGTGCCAAATATTCGGCACTACCGTACCCCCAAAAAAACTCTGTCTACAGATTCACTTGTTCTAGTTCAACTCGTATGTATGTATGTATGTATGTAGCCTGTACCAGGCCAGCGAAATGGCGGGAAGAGGGCTCGAAACTGTTCGGAACCATGCCCGGGACAAACAATTTGCTTACATCCTGGTCACGTACCATGTCGGCTACTAGTAGACTATTGTAATGGAATAATCCAAACAAGGTATTACACCCACTTATTCAAATACAGTATGAGGCCAACTCGACGCCATGAAACTTGTTGTCACGTCCTGGCAGAAGTTGACATTGCACACCAAGCAACGAGAGACCTTATCCCTATTTCTTTCTTTGTACTTCTTCTTCTTCCCCTCCTTCTCCTTCCTCTGATCATCATCAATTTCATTATTCCAAGTGTAGAAACAAAGCTGATACATATCAATATAATGGGCGGGAACAGTGCAATGCCTCTGCCCATCGAACCGATATGTAAAAAATCCATTCTCCAATCTGACTTTACTGATTCGGCTCGGCTTCACGGTCGTCAGATATTCATCTCTTCCTTTTTTGTTGGTGAGATCACACGGCACCTTTGGAGCATTAGTACCATAAAAAGAAAACTGCCGTGTTGACCTCACTGAGCTGGCAAACTTTGAATCATCCATCTCCTTAAGCAGCGCTAGATGCTTTGCTGTTTCCTCGGGGAACATGAGATCAGACACAAGCTCCTCGATGAAGTGAGCATGGGTCCACCGTGGTGGTACGCTCTCCGGCCCGTTCTTCTCAAACTCCTCATCATACATCACCTCATATATTTTGTACGCATTTGCTCGAGCCACCCCTAGTCCCCAAAGCCATATCGCCCACCACCACTTTCTATTCCGCATCCAGTGGTCAGGGCGGAAAACGCCTCTCAGCTGGTCAGCGATATCAACCGAATTCATGTGATGATTGTAGTCATCAATCATGTCAAGGCGAAGAAATTGCACAAAGGCCTTTTTCTTCTCCTTCTCACTCCATACCTTCTTCCGCATCACTCTCCACTCTACACAATCCGCGACTGTTGATAGCAAATGTACAGGCTTGGTATCGTAGACCAACGGGGCCAACAGATCAGGGCAGTTTTGACTGTCCATCAACCGTGCTGCCTTTGTTGTCCCTCGAAGTCGTTCTGCCTGAGCCACATTCTTCTCCTCCTTCTGAACTATAAGTGGAGGCACACCATGGCCATGAGGCCTCACCACGCCTCACCACGCCATGTGCCAACGCCTTCGCTTGATATAATGCCGGGAAGAGCTTGTGCGAGTTAAAAAGATTATCCATGTAGACTCTTGTCCAATGATTTGGCAGTTGGAGAGCAAGCCAAACAACACGCTTTGCCATAGGAGACAAATCATAATGTTTGTATGCCACAGGAACTTCAGGAGGCTTGGCACATCAAAACCAAAAGGCGTACATGTAGCCTCAATCACAGACGGCCTCGCATTGATATCCATCACCTTCACAATTGTAGGTGATTCTCACCTTGAGGCCCGACGCGCCTTGAAAACCAATTGTCTGCTCATCAATGGCAACAAACGTCCCCGGCGACCACATGCGGCTCGCTTGCTCATTCAGCTTGTCAATTAGAGTCTGAACCTTCCACATGGATTTGCCCGCTGGCTATCCTTGGGGTTCTCGCGGAAGTCGGACATGGTGAAATACCGCCGGAAGTGTTTCCAGCGATGCTTCCCACTTACCCGATGGCTCTTCCGATGACCCACATACTTATCCATAGCACGTGAAAACTTGTCATTGCCAACGAGCGGCTCTTTCTCCTGTCCCTCAAACCAGTACTCAAACTGGGGCTTTAGGCACAAGCCATTGGCAAAGATGAGGCCGACAAACTTGTTCAGTTCAGGGAGGTCAAACGGGACAAAGTCCGCGTATGTTCCGGTCCCAGCCCCATCTGCAACAGCACGGCCGTTCGTGGCATTCACCAACCAAGCCATGTAGGTCGGAGTCAGCTGTGTGTCAAAGAAGTCCTTGGGCCTTGCTAACCTCAACTTTGAGATCAGTTGGCGGCAACGATAGGAGGGACCACCCTGGATGTTGTCATTCTCCTCCTCGTCTTCACCCTCAGAGTTTGGGGTCATCAGCATTGTTGCAGCCGTCGTTGCAGATCTTGTTGGATGACCCTCGTCCATCACCGCAGTTGCCACCGCCGCCAGCTCTTCAACACGTTGAGCTGCAAGGTGTGGGCTTGCTCGAGATGGGGAGGTCAATACCTTACTCGCCTTCTTCTTTGGGCCCTTTCTCTCAAAGCGTGGTCATCTGATCTTTTCCTTGGTCAGGAAATTGGATCGTATCCCCCCAACGGCGTTTTCCTTGTTGGTAGGACCATAGAAACCCACCTGAGCACCAGTAGCTAGATTAATACCGAGAACTGGAGGCACAACCTCAGGGATAAGGATTTTCCAAGCCTCCTTCTTGCACGTCGGATCAACCACATGACGCAACTCGAACCCATTATCCCCCAATTTTGTAACATCATTGTGACCGGAGTCACGGATACGGTCAAAAATGATCCGCTTAGTCAAGGTGCCACTCAATTTTAACTCCATCGCTATCGCCTTCAAAGATCTTAATGTGGATGAGGTGAACGAGACTTTGACTTTTTCGTAATGCGGCCCATCCCCCCCCTCAAGCAGCAGCAGCAGCAGCAGCAGCTGCTGCTGCAACGTTGTTTAGATTTTCCCCGGCGGCAGGAGGGCACTCTAACAGTGCGGCGTTATCCAATTCATCCTCCTTCCTTGTCTGCCCTGAAAAGAAATAAACCATCTTATCTTCCTCGGCCTCCCACCCGTCAGACTCGTCCCCAGATAGAACGGAATCATCGTCTGATGGTCGCAAATCAAAGTTTGGAAGTGGATTCTTCCTCTGTCGGACGGGGGAAGGACTTTCATCAGGCAACGATTCGGCCGGGTGTTTTTGGTTACTGTCGTTTTGTCCCTCCTCCTCGTTGAACGCAGAAGTAGCAGCGGTCAACGACGACGTTGTGCTGTCGCACGTCGAAGCAAAAGTAAGGACGCGTGCGGCCGGTTGGGGAGTCTCCTCGTCGTTGCCACTGCCATGATCATTGTGCACCATTGCAAACCGTGACGTCCCATCTCTCATCCCTTTGCCGCCGTTGTTTTGATTGCAGGGGGGGGGGGCATGGGAGGCGCTCTGGCTTTATCGAGTGCGGAAACCATCGTTCGATATTTGGATCGACCTTTTATGGTTCGGCCTCTTTGACAGCTCACCGTAGGCTCACGGAGGAATCAAGATGATCGGCCCATTTTTTGGATGCCCGGTTACTGTAAAATTTTCTTGACAAGTTCGACAAAACTCAATAGCGCCCATTCAAACCCGATGCATATTTTGCCACGACGGCGCTGTCGCAGACCCCCAGACCCCTATACTGTTGAAAAGGTGAGACTGTCCTCTATCTGCAGATATACTTATCTCGGGGGGGTCACAGTGGTGGTTCTGGTATTAGAATGCGTTGAAGTTATGAGTTGTGTTTTAGTTGTGCTTAGTGCCGAATATTCGGCACTAAATCGATAAGGAGATATGAATAGAAGATGAGATGATGTCACCAGCCCTTTGTCGCATCAGACAGATCCAAGACAGCAGGTGGCAGACATCCCCCAGCAGCTGATTCGACCCAATTACTGACACTAAAAATTCAACATGAATCCATCATCGTGCTTCAAAAAAATAGAAACACATTGAGACTCATTTTTCGGTATCAGTGTCGTCTCTAAAATAAACATGAAAAAGCGCTCGTTGATTTTATTCTCCATTGCAACAAGGTCGGTGGTCGGCGCCTTCCAGCCACAACTTCGGCATAACTCGAGGAACAAAGTCGTGCCACAAGATGTGCGCCCCGGTGCCCCACTCACAAAGGCTACTATGGTTGCGATCCGCAACCCCTTCTGGAACGCATTCGGTTCTACTACTACCAAGACGCCCGAAGCAAAAATTAATTATGTCGTGGACAGAGACTACAGCGTGGCACTGACGCTGATCGTTGTGGGAATTTGGCTGACCATGTTCCATCCCAGTAAGTGATGCCATCTCACTTATAACCTCATTGCGCTGACTTTTGATGGCTGATTTTTATCGACTATTTCTGGGTCTACTATCATCCGTGTCACTTGCCCCAGGCGACTCCCTCTTCATTGACGGACTTGGAGGGGCGTTCCATTTGTGGTTTGGATCCTTCATTGGGATGCAGACCATGAAGACCCGCGTCGTGTTCAATAAGGTAATTGGTTCGAGTCGAAGGAGATATATAATGAATGCAATTAGCATGTGTGAGCGCTCTAGCCAATACGTTTGTTCTCCGTGTTAGGACTCCTTTGAATTGAAGACCGTTACCAACAAGGTTTTGGGTTTGCAGCGTGACAAGGGATTAAAGGCCAAGGAATATGGAAATTACGTTCTCGGGACTAATAACGATTGGTGAGTGTAGCTTGTAATCTCCATGGACGACTTCAATATTTTTCAACAGAGCTCAATTATCAAACTTCTTGCCTCCTGTTATTCATCTAGGCGTTATGATTCGTTCGTGAATTGGGATTTCTTCCCTAGCATACAGCTCCCTATCCTCGTATATTTCAAGGAGACCCAGACTCCCAAGGTAAGTCATCCGCAACTATAACTTTGCTGGATATTAAATGTATTTGCCATTGCTACTGGAAACTTATGCTATTCCTACGATACCATATTTAGAACATGCAAACCAAGGGAAGTTTGGGCGGAAAGTTGATGGACCGTCGTGACAATGGCCAGATGCATTGGTTCCCTGCTTACGCGAACGCAAGACAACTTCGTGAGCAGTTCGAAGCCCATGGCTGCAAAAAGATTGGAAGTGTTCATGGCGAGGAGTTCATGTAAAGTAAACGTTTCTTTCATCTTACGATCATCTGTTGGGCAAGTTGATGCGGGGCAAATCAGTCATGACTGTTTGCAACAAAAAGACAACATCCCACTCTAACATATAGGCTTACTTGACAAATCTAGAAGAGCATTATTTCTTATGAATGATTTACTACGCTTACTTTTTCGCACTTTTACTCTTCAATGCTTCCACATATGCTGCCAGATTCTTTTGCACGGCCTTTTGGGTGACAAAGCCACAGAAATGCTGAGTGTCTTCATCCCTCTTTGCAATCATTCTGAAGATATGTTCCTCTCGGGTCACCATTTTGCTCGCAACACGTGCCTGTGGAGGTATTTTAGCATATACCCGCGCCTGAGCGTACGCCTTTTGCAGTAACGGATCCAGTGATTGGTCCTTGATTTGCGATGGCAACAAATCAATCAATTTACTGTCGCCCGATTCAACTTGCTGATGAGGTACAACATCATCCACTAGACCAATTGACAATGCCCGTTCCGGCGGAAAAAGAGTACCCAAAGCAAGAGCGAGTTCTGCCTGCCGGAATCCAATTGTCCTAACAAGCAGTTGTCCCATCCACGGTGGAGCTTCGTTGCGATGCCATGACGTGTAGCAAGAACACATAGGTTGGAAGCTACCGAGATTGAAGAAAGCGAAGTGCAAGCAATAACCACTTTCTCTCACCGGCTATCCCAAGCTGTGTTTCGTTCAACCCAATTGTGGGTACGTGTTTGTTCTTGGTGTCACTGTTGACATCCCCCGCAGACATCACGCGATAATCGCACGACATGGCAAGAAAACATCCCGCGGCAGGAGCATGACCCTGAATTGCTGCCACGGTTGCGAGACGTGATCCGTATAGATCGATATACACCTGCTGTAAAGAATTCCAAAACCTGGGAAGCCGATCAAAGTCGGGGGCGACCAATTCTTTAATATCAAGTCCAGCCGAGAAGATTTTGGGGTTGGTCGAGGATAGAATGATACTCTGAATTTTAGGGTTGGCTTCGACTGTTTTGAGGGAGTAACAGAGGGCTTCGTTCCTTTTATTACGCGCGTATAAATTACATACGATGCAGCGACGCAGATATACCTCGAATCAGGATGACAATGCAAATAAAGCACGAGTAGTTCGGATATATATACAACCCTGCTTACATTTCCAGGGACAACGAGTTTGCCGGCGGGCGATTCATCGTTAACATTGCAATTCCGGAATTCTCGTCGACGGTGCTTATCACCAAGTCATTGGCTACTGCTGGAGATGGATGTTGATGAGGAGCATGACTTTGATGACTGCGTCGACCCAAAAAGAGTCGAGCTCGTGCTCGAAGGGGAATCATCGCCAGGTGTAGAACAGAACGTGACTTGAGCACCGCACCTATCCTTTCCCTTCTAATCTGTGGGAGAGTTGCGCCTCTCCTTGGCTTGCCCCCAGTCAGTGACACGTGTCTTGAGCGGGGAGATGGGGAGATGAACGAGAGTGAAGATTTTGAAACATCAGGGGCAAGAGAGAGGTAAGTATCTACGAACGTACGCACGTACCGATACTCTACAGGATCATCCTGACACGAGTCACGGGTAAGCGTGACTCGAAGAAACAGTCCTTCTCCTTGTGTTGCTGACCACAGACAACACACAGCACTGTATAACGATTGGGGTCAACAGCAAGGGTAAAATACTGTTGCAACGACCGTCTCCTTTAAAGTGAAAGAATGCCCTCATCCTTACGCATCTCTACATGCTCGTCATGGCAGCGGAGCAAGCTGAGTTTCCTCCTTCTCGCCAGCATGTGTGTTGAGCTAAGTGTCGCTTTCAACAATGGAAGCAGGCTGTACCACCCGACAAATTCGCTTTCGCGGGCAGAGTCATCGCTGGGAGGGGTGCCTCGATTGAATATTATCACGAGCACATACCCCGTTCCAAGAGCTGGTCGTTTGACAATGAGCTCTGGAAGCATCAATAACAAAAATGAATCGAAATCCAAAAGATCGGCCGTCGCTGCCATTTGCCTGGGAACGATATCTACGTTCGCTTCCGGCATTGCAGTTTCCAACGCTGCGTCGACGGCCGCCGCAGCTGTATCGGGGGCGGCCGGCGCCCCTCTCGTCCTACCAACCATCCCCCGGCTTGCCCTCGTCTGTCTACTCCCTACCCTCCTGGGATATTACAAGTCTGAATATGGAGTGAGCTATGGCTATGGCACTTCCATGGCCGCTTCCAGTTATCTCATCCTCTCGTCAATCGCTAATGCGGCTGATTTGCCGCTTTTTCCGGCGATTAAAGATTTCGCGTCTTTTACGCACGTTCTTCAACCTGCCGGGATAGTAACCTTACTGAGCACAACACTGAGCAATCTTCGATCACTCCTACCCGCCTCTCTCCCGGCGTTCCACGCATTTGCCCTCTTCTTCTACGGGACACGACTTGACATTTTCCTGCTCTATCGCGAGTTGTTCTTGGCTCGATTTCGTGCCATGAGAGAGCGTATCGAGGAACGTGCCAAAAAGCAGGGCAGCAGGTGGAAGAGGACTCCGTTCTTGCTCAGCTGTGCGTTTTTGTACTTTTGCATGATGTCCCCATTGTTGATCACCAGTCAAGTTTGCAGTGGCTTAAGCATGACATGCGGACCATGTCAGGGGTTGGAGGGGGGAATTGTTTTATCTCTGGAGAGATCGCTTCGGCTTTCTTTAGTCGTGGCCCTACTTGGATTTTTGCTGGGCGCTTTCGGCGACTTAAACAAAACTGTTAGCAAGGCATTGAAAGGAGAAGACGAGCTCGTCACGGGAGGGATCTTTCGCTTTTTGCGTCATCCTAATTACACAGGAGAAGTGATAGGCTGGGTATCGAGCTGTCTTGCAGGATTCCTGGCTGTCATCTGGAAGACGGTTAGTATTGGCAGCTGTGGAGGACGTGTGGCATTATGGAAAAGCATGGCCCCATACCTCTTCTTAAGTGTGATGGGAGCAACTGGTATTTCATTTGTGCTGATGACTGCAACTACGGGGCTAGAATTTCGACAGAGGGAAAAATATGGCGGTACTGATGAGTATCAAAAGTGGATTAAGAAAAGCTGGGTAGGTTTTCAATTGGCACCAAAAGAGGTTGGGAATAAAGATGTTGAATCAGAAAGCGAGGATGACAAATCGGCAGAGTCTTAGGTGACGAGATATGATTAAGATACTTTTAGTTCAACGTCCTTTTCGATAAAGGCGAGATATCATTCCGATAAGTCTTCTACCTTAATAACAAATTTTCGAATGATATTGGCGTGTAAAATGAGCTACGTTACCATCAGGAGCAGGAGGACACCAAAAAGAATGGATGCATGGTTGTCACGCCATCGACGCTTGCTGAATTCTGGGTAATATTGGAATATCACTATCGTTTTAGGTACTAAAGCCATTTATTTGATTAATTATTTTATTACATTCGTTTCACAGTGCGCAACAGCTTATATCACGGCCCAGGTGTTTCAGCTATATGTTATTGTATCAGCCAAGCAGGGAATTGTTGTTAAGTGCATCATCGCCCTCTTTCAAGAAGAAAACATTAATATTTTTGTACTTTATATTCTTATAATGCAGTAACTTTAAACACAACCTAACTAGCAAATAGTTAAAATGCTACTAGCACCTCTATCGGGACGAAGGAGTCTATTTATCTCAAAAAGACAGGAGACAGGGTCTATTGTTGCAAAAAAGCCGGAATTATTTCAAATAACGAAGGATGTTTGTATTTTTTGCTCAACCGTTTCCCCAGGGACGATCCCGACATCGTATATATTCTGCAAAAGCCCTTGAATCCGCGTTAAATAAGACTCCCCTACCTACGACCGACGGGGGTGAATGATATCATTGTCCCCCCCGCCCCCCCCCTAAGGAGACCAGACGTCCCCATCCCTCCACGAATCTCTATCGAACTCATCCCTCGTGTGCTTCCTCTTCGCCGCATCGTAGAACGATTCGAGTCGTTTTTGGAACTGCTCGTCGTGCGCCCTCCCGAGATCATTTGCCTTGTCTTTGAGCATGCCCGCGATGTTTCCGCCGCCCCAGTGCACGATATCGCTATGGGTCTGGGGGGTAGATGGGTAGGTGCATAGGGTCGAGAAAGAACGGTATAGGGAACGAGGAAGAGTGAAAATCGAATATCGTCGTTAGCGAGAGTGGCTTGAAAATTCTGCTTAACAATCACACACAGCGTGCAACGAACGCAAAGAAGGGGGGGACAGGAACGGAACACAATACATATATATATATATACATATATATATATATATATATATATACATACAACTCACGATCCTGCCATCGCACTCCGTTTCCTTCCCCTTCATGAATTCCTCATCGAGCACCATCGCCGCCCTAATCAGCATGTCGACGCATCCCCTGACCCTATCGAGCTCGACGTCGTCGGGCCTCGCGACGCGCACGAACGCGACCCGATCGTGATGGACCGTCGGCTCCACGTGTTCCAGCCCCATCGCGCGGACCTCGATCTCGTGCAATCGCTCGACGACGCTCACCAATACGTCCGCGGCGAGTCGCATCTCGCGCAACCGATCGCACAGGTCGAGCATCGCGCCCTCGTCCTTCGGGCCGTCCCTCGCATCATTCTCGCCTACGCCGCGGGAGTTGTCATCGGGGAACAGTCGCGATATGATTGCATCGATGCATGCGTCCCTGGTGTTCTTCCTCGATATCAACGTCGCGTGTAATTCGTCCTCGTTCGAACGTACCTCGTTGCGCAATTCCCGCGCCCTTCGCAATAGTCTCTCGGCCTCGGTCTCCTTGCTTCCCGGGGCGTTCGCGGAGGAGAAGAGCATCGTCGAGGACGACGACGACGTCGACGTCGTTGTAATCGCGGCGTTAGTGTGGACCGTCGGCGGCACGACGAACGCCTCGACGACGGCGAGGTGGGGATAGGTGGAGGAGGAAGAGCATGCGGCGATGATTGCGAGCGCGGCGACGATGGAACGGTGGGGGGGGTGCATCCTTGCTGATTCCCTTCTTCATTATGTGAGCGAGCTCTCAAAAAAGAGATGCACGGTGCATCGTTCGGATCGAGGTCGTTGTCACCCCAATCCAAGATTCTCCATTCTCTCGCGCAGATTTTTTTGGTGATGCCTCTTGGATGGCATGGTGTCAGAGAAAGAATTTTCGCGTGGGAATTCAATACACATTTTCTCGTCGTGAAGTTCAAGTGTCAAGCAGTCCGTGGTGTCATCCTGTTTTGATATATTTTATCTACGGAACGTAGGAGTACGATGCACCTTATCATATCATAATTCGTACGATACGATACTACACCCATCCACCGCACCGCTCATCGCGTGCGGCCGGTTTTACTATCCCACATCATCTGGAGGGCCTCGATCGCGTCGCCGATATCGAGGCTGGGCATACGTCGTCGTTTCGGGCGAGGAGGAGGGGGGATAATTTGATGCCGGCGGTCACGGGAGGAAGGGGAGGGATGGCGTCGGTCCTCGTCCCGCCATCGTCGTCGTTCGTGCCACCGCGCGGTGCCGCCCTCCGCCTCCTCCTAACGTTCCTCCTCGTCCTAACGAATGCATTCGACGTGGTCGAGGCTTCCACGCCGTCGCGTCGTCGTAGTCGTATACGTCCGACGACGACGACGACGACGACGACGACGACGAGGAGGAACAGGATCGGTAATCATCGGCGGGGGGGCATCGACGATGTAGTAGTCGAGAACGACGCATACGACCTCCTCGCGCGTTGCATACGACGTCGACTGGACGATTCCATCGACTCGGGGGATGGCGGGGGGGGAGGGAACCGATACGATCCATCGTCGATATCGAATGCGATGCGTTCGCTGTCGTCGACGCAAATGACATTGAAGAGGATCGACGGGGCCGCGCACGAATTGTACCAGAGGACGCACAGGTCGTCGACATCCCTCGACGACGAAAACGACGAAAACGACGAAAACGAGGAGGATGGGGGGGGCAAGGGCGGCACGACGGCGGTGGGCGGGCTCAAAGTGGCGGGACGAATGTCCCGCAATGCCGCGAGGGTGGGATGCGTCGCCGATGCGTTGTTCGCCTCGGAGTTATGCGAATTAGCATCGTCGACGATCGACGGGGTAGTATGCGACGAGGACGACGATGGGACGCTGGCGTCGTGGACGGGACGTGAGGTAGTATTCAATGTCACGATGCCCTACATCTCCTCCTTCACCGACACGACCGCCGCCCATGATGACGACGATGCGTCGCTCCCGGCGATGTCGGTGCTGGTGATATACGAACGCGAATACGACGGAGGCGCGGGCATCGATCACGGAGGCGTGGACGAC
>JALLBA010000915.1:0-13720 GCA_036939675.1 Cyclostephanos invisitatus
CATGAGGCTCATATGTATTTTGTACTTGTTTTTATCCATCACTCAATTCAAGGACCAAACAATGGGATTACGTCCCACCCCATACGTTCCGCCATGGCCTGATCTCACCTCGCAAAAATCCCACCCAATCGGCACCAGTTGGTTGTTGTGTTTTAAAGTTCACAGCCATCTAAACCCAAGGCCTCAACCTTCTCTCAATATTCATTTTTTGATTTGCACCATTCGCCGCCCCAAACGACGGGTAAACAACCCCCCCGCACGTTCCAAACCAGTCGCATCTCCAAATAAACATCCCCCCCACCGCCAACATCATGTTTGGGTTGGTTGTTGAATATCCTCATTGAGTGGCGGCCGCCCAATATTGGCGCTCTGCCCATCTCTCATTTTTTATGGTGCCATTTTGGCGCCACAAAACAAGGGAATCGGCCGCATTGCGCACGCGCGCGGCCACCGGATGCCTGCAGTAGACTCATTGGGAGACGTGGAGCCGGGCAGATGTTGCCATGGAGGGGGAGGGCAAAGCCGCTGGGGGTAGGACGGCATTGGATCATTTTTCTTGTGTGTTGTAATGAAAAGTGGTGACGTGGAGGCTTTTTATGTTTGTGTCCGCTTTACACAAAATGTGCAGTCCCGGTTGATTTGATAGACCGGTCCGAGGGGTCTACCAAATTTTTGGATTTGCTCCGCCCAAACACTTAAATTAGCAAGATTTAAGTGTATTTGCTACGAGTTTGGCGATATTTAAGTGTTGCACAAACACAAAAATTTAATTTTGGGAACGCTCCAATTAGACATGGTGCAGCCGTATGGATCGCGTTCCGGGATAATTGTACATCTCCAGAAAGATTTGAGGGAGCACGAGTCCAAGTGCGATGATGACTGGTATTAGGACTAAGAGCGATCATAGTTATTGATCGCTCAATCCATAATGGACGACAAGCCAATCTATTTCATATGGCACATACGGCTCCATATATGACAGAATGAGTATCATGGAATAAAAAGGTATTGTGTGTTAGTAAAGGAGATATTTAAAAAAGAGATATTATATTGCAACTCACACAGAACAGAATCATCAGCGTGGCATAATAAGAACTCCAAGCACTTAAAGGACAGGATAAGAATGAATCCATGAGCTGTACATGTTTGTGAATTTTTACGAGCCATGTTAGCTGAGTATGCGATCACTTCATCATTCACGACCTTTTTGGCATCAATCGGGGTCATCCTAATCAGTTGTGGATCATTTTGAGAAAAAAAGTGTGACGAAAGCATGAACAATACAGTACTACTCATATTCCGCTCTCAACATGCTGATAGAATTGCTGCAAAGAATGAAACGAACTAATCTGCTACAATAATATGAGTACCGTTGGCAATGAGCCTGTTGTCTAGATTTTCCACTTGATGATGGAATCTCTTGTTATTAGTGAGAGGTCGCAATAAATGATATTCGTCCCCCTGACCTTGGGTAGTATGATCGCGATGGATTTGGCCAAAGGTGAAAAATTGCCACTCATTCTTCGTGTCTACGTATGATTAAAAAAATGAGGAGTTGAGAGAGCCTTTTGGTTCCAATGCTTATTACTACAATTTTTGAATCATTTGCACTTCACCCGGGGCACTCCAAACTTCCACCGGCGGAACTTGAACTCCCACCGGTGGGAGTTTGCTCTTTTTTTCCAAACTTCCCCCTAGTAATTCCTATGCAAATTGTACTTGATTGCATCGGAGACACTACTTTGGCTAAAATACTCCCCCCCTCCATGGCTTCCGCTTTGGCCGAACTCGACGCCCTCCCACGCCGCCGCCCATCGCCCGGAGCTCTCCCCCCCCCTGCCCACCCCTCCGTCCACTATTCAATCAAAATCTCGAAACCACTGCTCGCGCCCCCTTTTCTAATATGCCGTTATCTCAGCGCCCACCTCTTCAGACAAGAGCTGCAGATGCTCCACACCCGTCGGACGGGGGACATGGAACTGGATATCCTCAATCATATCATGAGTTGGTGATTAATTTACACAACGAAGGGGAAACCATGAATGAGATCTATCAAGATCTATGGGAGCAGCATCAGTTTCTTTCATTGAGAACCGAAATTCAGTGGATTGCTCTTTTAAATGATAAAGGGTATGTCAGGCCGTGCAGGAGGACAGGTAACAACCGTGCAACTGTTCTGCACAATCATGATCTTCTCCTCCTTGCTTTTTACCGAATTGTGTTTCCAAAAGCAATGGCTGCTGAGATTAATGTGTTTTTATATCGAGCGAATTATGGGAGTATTGATTTTTGTTTCTACTCCACATCACAGATCAGTGAAACCGAGAAGCGCGTTGGGCTAACGAGGAAAAAGGGCAGTACAACTGCTTACCAAGCTCTGCTCCCAATCAATATTCAGAAATGATGGATGTTCTGGAATCTCCCTTACCCATACGGGTTTGCAAATATTCGACGGGCGAATATGATTGATAGGAGTTGGGGGAAAGCACGGGTTGGTAAGCGTGTCAATCAAGTGGGTCCTTACACCAAGGACACAAAAATCAACTTACTATTGGCTATCTCTGGTGACGATGCCATCAGGCGTAGATGGAGTGAGCATTGGGCTGGAGAGGGGACTACAGGCGTGCGAATGATTAATTTCATTCAGAATATTATTACTGATCTCGGTCCAGGCAATGGGATGCGTAGGTACTGTTTCATCATGGATAATCTTTTGGCGCACCACAATATTTGCAGCCGTCATTCGTGCTGCAGGGCATAGGCTTGCATTCCGTGCCCCCTATTACCCCGTCGACGGTCCCATCGAATATATATTTAACACAATCCAGGGAATCTTGCATATTAACATGGATCATATTGTTGACAAGGCCTCCCTTATCCAAGAACTGTTAGGTTCAATTGCATCAATACCGTCATTTGAACCATACTTCATAAACTGCGGATTTTTGCACAATTAATTATATATTAGATGAATGTTTATATGAATATTGCTATGTTAAACGGCTAAGGCAAACTGTCTTCGACATGATCCCGCAAATGAATTGTCCTCTCTGGTGTATTCAGATCTAGTACATTCAACAACCCGATTGTAGTAGAATCGTATTCATGCTTCGCCTGAGGGTTAGGTGATCGGTGGTCTTTAGTTAGATTTTTGGTGAGCTGCGCTGATGCCCTCCTAGTACGTTCATCCCATTCACCCCGCTTTGAAATTGTTTCATGAATGTTATGGTTGCAGACCCGCACAACCATTTCCGACTCATCAGAAGTCTGAGATAATGCAATGCCGGCACTTTGAGTAGACTCCGTAACCCTACGCTTACCCCTTCCACCATCCTCTGCCGGCATCTTGCCACCGCCGTCATCATCATCGTTCATCGCACGGCGACGCGGAGCCAACATCGATCTGTTTCGACCTCCTGCCCTACCGGCATTACCATCACACTCTCCGTCTTCATCGTCATCAAGGATATCGATTACATCATTTGTCCCACCACGAGGAAGAGGGCCACCATCACTATTGACCATTCTCTCCATGTACAATCCAACAGAATTTGAGAGGTTTGTGGGATTTAATGAAGCACTTACGAAGTCGGGGGAAAGACAACAGTAATCTGGTTCCAAATTACTTCGCATTCCTGGAGTAGTGGTTGGATAAGGCTGGGCATTACCATTTCTGACGTGAGCACCAGTGTTGCTTGTGATGGTGCGCATGTTGAAACGGTCCCCACTCGGCAGTGTGACATCTACTCCACGTCCGAAATTCCCCTGCAAATGTCGCACGGTCGTTTGACTAAGCGAGCTCCCTCCTGTTCGAACAATGAAATCCGCCATGGCATCATTCATGACCTCACGCTGATGCCCAATGGGTAGTCGGGCGGCGCCAGCATCCAAGAATGCTTGTTGACCAGCACGGAATGCCCTGCCAAGGAACTGAGTTGTCTCGTCGGCGGGACGGCTAGCGTGTATCATCTGACTGGCCCTTTTGGTTGACGCCAGGAGAATCCGCTGAAAGTCGGCAGCTAAAAAGAGCTTGTTGCACTGGCATTGGCAGTAGGTGCACGTACATTTCCTGGTATATCCAGTCCCTCTCCAGACATAGCGTGGTAGTGAGATATTCCTTGCCTGCTCGCAAGCATGGCGGTCATTACCCTGGGGAGTGGGAAGAACACGGCAATTGATGATACAAGTACTCCCCAGCATATCGCCCCCCTCGCTCGCACAACCAGAATTCAAGCAACCGCATAGGTAACGCTGTGATTCATAGTTTTTCCTACTTGGCTCGGCTGGGCGGCGTTTCATTGGGTTATTTCCGTTGAATTGATTAGTAGGCCAAACAGGTGGCTGGCTCCCAATGTTGTTGGCCTCTTTCTCTCGTCGGTTGGCGGGAAAGCGAATATTTGTGTTGGCGGGTGACCCCTTGGTCATCCCATCTCTTGACTTGTGGGTCAGGCAGGCAGATTTGTCATCCCCCCCCCCCCCCCCCTGTGGGAATGAGACCAGTCGACGGCCGTCAACTGCTCCTGCCGCTGCCGCTGCTCGCGATAATCATGATCCGAAGGACGGCATGCGCCCTCTCCTCGGACGCGAGCAGGATAAGGGTCGCGATCATAGGATCCGGCATGTCGGGATGCGCCGTCGCATCGACGTTACTCGACCCGTCGTGCCCCTCGTCGTCGTCGTCGTCGTCGTCGTCTTCCGGATTCGCCGACGCGACCGTCGCCGCCGCAGCGAATTCGAAATTCGACATCACGATTTACGAGGCGGGACGGGGGGTGGGGGGTCGCATGTCCACCCGCATCGTCGACGATCGAATTTGCGGACAATTCGATCACGGATGCCAACGCATCGGACGCGCGAATACGAAGGCGTTCGATGCGATACTCGAACATTGGATGGACGCGGGTTGGATAATGCCGTGGAACGGTAGGTTCGGTCGGGTGGTTCTTTCCGATGGAGGCGGCGAGGATGGGAGGGGACGCGATGACGAGGAAGGCGTCGAAGGTGTCGACGAGGGGATCGCCTTCGTGAGGATTGACGGGAGAGACGAAGACGACGACGACGACGACGACGACGACGACGACGACGTCGCGACCGACGGGCGATGGTACGTCGGACATCCCCGAATGAGCTCGATATGCGAGAACATGCTCCTGCGCGGATCGGGAGAGGAGGCGGGGGGGGGGGGGGGGGGGGGGGGGGGGGGGGGGACGCGTCGAGGATGTCTCGTGCGCGTCGACGCTTAGGGTGATGACGAATACCCGGGCGCGTGCGACGAGGATCGTCGATCCCGCGAGGGACGGAGGATGCGGAACGACGTCGTGGCGACTCGATGGAGGCGGCATCGACGGCACCGCGATGCTCGGGATATACGATTGGCTCGTGGTGACCGACCTCGGCATGGCGCGATCCGTGGCCCGGGACAACGTCGAGGACGACGACGACGACGACGACGATCGTCGTTGCGCGTTTCCATTCATCGATGGGGTGGACACCGTACCGATATGCGCGACCATGGTGACATTCGACGGACCGGTGACATCGATACGAGCCGACGGGATCGAGATCGATCGAGCGCCGTCGTCGAATACTCGCGCTATCGCGGAGAACGACGAATTCGGCACGCTCGGTTGGATATCGCGCGATTCGTCCAAGCCGGGAAGACGATCGAGATCGGGCGTGGGAGGGGGGGGGGGGGGGGGGGGGGGGGGCGTTTTCGGAAAGCGGGACACACGGTGTTTTATAAGACTTAGGGGATGTCCTGATGAATAACTCGCCTTTTTGCTCGTCGAGCCTCTCCCCTTCCATGGAGGGGGGGGGTGCTCCGTTCTCTTAGGTCTTGTATTCAACTCTCCCGTGGCATTACCTTTTTTCCAACGAACTCACCAACATGGATTTTTTGGGAGTCTTCCGTTGCACCCTCGTCCTTTATTATGACATGCGTGCAATTTATGATCCCCTACATTTTCTTTTTTAACGTGCCATCATCTAATTGTTGCACCTTGCCCCTTTGTCGCTTCTAACACACTCTCCATCTTCGTCCCCCTCGCGAAATATATCACATTCTTATTCCGCACCAAAAAAAGGGAAGACCGCTGTCTTTGGCATCTCCGCCCTCCAGCTACTGGACGACAGGGCCAAGGACGTTCAGGTCCTGATACTAAGCCCGACGCGTGAGCTTGCGGAGCAGACTTCCCGCGTTGTTACCAGCCTGGGCGATTACATGTCCGTCAAATGCCACGCTTGCATCGGGGGGAAGAGCCTCGGCGATGACCGCAAGGCGCTGCGCAATGGCGGGTGTCAAATCGTATCCGGCACCCCCGGCCGGGTATACGATTTGATGAAGAGAGGGGACCTAATCGTGCGTTCCCTGAAAGCGTTTGTTATCGACGAGGCCGACGAGATGCTGAATAAGGGGTTCAAGGAACAAATATACGACATATACCGGAATCTGCCCCCCGGGGCCCAGGTGGTCTTGGTGAGCGCGACTCTCCCCCCCGACGTCCTCGAGATGACGCGTCGGTTCATGAACGACCCGGTAAGGATACTCGTCAAGAGGGACGAATTATCCCTGGAGGGTATACGGCAGTACTACGTCGCAGTGGAAAAGGAGGAGTGGAAGTTCGACACACTCTGTGACCTGTATGATACTCTCACGGTCACCCAGGCCGTTATCTTCTGCAACACGAAGCAGAAGGTGGACTGGCTAGCGACGAGGATGAGGGAGGCGAAGTTCACAGTATCGGCGATGCACGGGGATATGTCCCAGGACGACCGGGATCGTGTCATGGAAGACTTTCGCGGCGGATCGAGTCGTGTACTGATAGCGACTGACCTATGGGGGCGCGGCATTGACGTTCAGCAGGTGAGCCTCGTAATATGCTACGACCTCCCCACAAACAGAGAGCTGTACATACATCGTATCGGTCGGAGCGGACGCTTCGGCAGGAGGGGCGTGGCGATCAATTTTGTAAGGAACGAGGACGTGGGAACGTTGAGGGATATCGAGCGTTTTTACAGCACGCGGATCGAGGAGATGCCCGCTAATGTCAGTGATCTGATGTGAGAAGAAGTGCGGTATACAGTTTACAATAGAGCAAACAAAACTAAATCATGAAAGTAAATGTTGGATTTATCAAATCTGAGCTCAGGCATTTGATTGTCATTAACTATGGTAGGATTGAGGAGCTGGTTCAGAGTATTGTACTACGAACATAAGTGTGAGAGTGTTGGAGGAATCCGGATGCTCGTATCCGTCCCTTGTCTCACGCTAGTGTCGATCGGGCCCACCCGGCCAAATCGATTGGGAGTAACTCTTTCAGTTAGTACTTTATTGGAAAAATGTTTTAATTGCACCCCATATATGAAATGATCAATATTCATTGACCGCATTCATTTTTGTACTGATCATTTAACCTCACGAAAGTACTTTTTTTGAAATTTATATCCTCACAGGGATTTCACGCAATACTGTAGCCTCACCATTCTCTGATTTTCAAAACCATTGTCACACCAACAAGGACTAAAAGTATTTCATATACATTCTCCTCACCAATTGCATTGGAACATGTTGGGCGCATTTTGTTTCTGTCACACCTTTAAGCCTCTCACGTTCCTTGGTGAGAGGCTTAAATTTGTATTGCCTCACTAAATTTTAACATACTCACTGTTTAACCTCACTAAAATCCAGGAAATCTTTACGTAGCCTCACCAGAAATCCAATACATCCAATGACCTCACCAATAGAAACCGTTTTGAATTTTTGATTCTCACTAAATTGCAACATCCTTATTATTAAACCTCACTAAAAGTCAACATCTCATCTGTTGACCTCACCAGAAATAATTATATACAATAACCTCACCAATAAAAACCATTAGCTATTGTTTCGCCTCAGTGAATTCAAGGTATGTCATCCATTACCTCACCAAAACAACTCTGGTGTTTATAATTTAACCTCACTAAAATGAAATACAGTCACTCTTTAGTATCACCATATGTGATTTCAGTATCGAGAGCCTGAAACAGACTTAGCTGCCAGTTGACCATGAGGTACTGCCCATCATACAGTGCACCAAACAAGGCTGGGCGCCCTAGCGAAGGTAAGAGGGAGAAGGGAATCTAGGAGGAGAAAAAGCCAAAGAGGAACAAGGGTACAGTAAAGGAAGCAACCGATGAATGGAATAGGGAACAGAGCATGGGTACGCAGGAATGAGGGAGGAGTCGGGGATATGAGTTTAGGATTAAGTGTGATTTAGGGATTGAGTGGTCTTTTTCATGAGGCCTTTGAATTCGGATTTCTTTTTTAGTGAGGCGAAGCGATTTTAATTAGATCAATTGGTGAGGTCAATGAACTAGAATAGTATGATTTAGTGACAAAAAAACATTGCAATTTGGTGATACCAATGGATTACCAGTAGTCCAATTGGTGAGGCCTATGAATTGAAATGTTAACATTTAGTGAGGCGAAGCGATTTTAATTAGATCAATTGGTGAGGTCAATGAAGTAGAATAGTATGATTTAGTGACAAAAAAACATTGCAATGTGGTGATACCAATGGATTACCAGTAGTCCAATTGGTGAGGCCAATGAATTAGAATGTTAACATTTAGTGAGGCTAAGTGATTTTGACTCGATCAATTGGTGAGGTTAATGGACTAGAATAGTATGATTTAGTGACAAAAAAACATTGCAATTCGGTGATACCAATGGATTACCAGTAGTCCAATTGGTGTGGCCTATGAATTGAAATGTTAACATTTAGTGAGGATAATGGATTTTGATTAGATCAATTGGTGAGGTCAATGAATTAGAAAAAACATTGCAATGCGGTGATACCAATGGATTACCACATTGCCATTTGGTGATGCCCCTGAACACGAATGTTATCATTTAGTGAGGTTAAAAAATTTCATTTCGTTTAATTGGTGAGGTATAAAAAGTGTGTTACTGTAATTTAGTGAGAAAAATATCGCGCTTTGGTGAGGCAAATGGATTAGTAGTAGTCTTATTAGTGATACTTTTAAATTTAGATTTTATTTTTAGTGAGGCTAAGGGATTTTTATTAGATCAATTGGTGAGGTCAATGAATTATATTAGTATGATTTAGTGAGCAAAAAACTTGGCAATTCGGTGATACCAATGGATTACTAATAGTCCAATTGGTGAGGCCTATGAATTAGAATGTTATTTTTCATTTTGTTTATTTGGTGATGACTAAGAATTACATTACAGATCAATTGGTTAGGTGGGTGGATTAATAAACATGCATGTGTTGCAACTGTGATGGGCATCTTGTTCTGCTGTCCTAAGACAGATGAAAAAGTGCCAAAATGACTATTTCTTTGGTGAGGTGTTTTTATTTGATGTTTCGATGAGGTTAAAGGATCAGCACAAAAATGAGTGCGGTCAATGAATAGATCATTTCATATGGGATGCATTTAAAAAATGGGGGATAATGCAGAATGCCTTTATATAGACCTTCGACCCGTGAAAATGCCTCACCGAGAATTTTTCCATCCAAAATGCCACGCCAAGCGATGTGACAGGCTTAATACCCAGTGACATACACACTTTCTCGTAATGTCATCCATAATGCCTCACTTACAGATATGTCCAATCCATAATGCCTCACTTACAGATATGTCCAATCCATAATGCCTCACTTAAAGAAATGTTCAATCCATAATGCCTCACTTCCATATTTTTCTCATCCATATTGCCTCACCTGTCGTATTGTGACAGGTTCTGTGTCTAGATTTCTCGAAACGTCCATCCTAAATGCCTCACCTTAGTGATTCTTTCTTTGCGCTTTTCTCACGATTTTTTTTGGCGATGTTGAACTGAGACCTGTCATCCTCTATACCTCACTCGCTCCATATTCCCCTTCATAATAAACGTTCGAAGTACTAAATCTCCATCCAAACTGCTTCACCTCAGGGAAGAGATGGCGAAAACCCGCCGAACACACCCATCCTTGGACGATGGCAATGTCTCCCGACGCGAGCGATATCAACTAAGGAGTAAATTGCCCATCGTCAACACAGCCACGCCCCCCCCTCGTGTGACGAAGGATGTTTCCTCTCCATCATTATCCACTGCATCTGTGGCAACGCGATCCAAAAAGTCAGCCGCCAACACCATTCCAAGTCTTCCTCCCATGCAACGGTATGTGGATCTGTCGAAGACTCCTCCTCACGTGAATTCTCCCTGCGTTGAGAACGTCGATAATGATGACGATGACGATAATGATGACGACAATAACGACGACGACGACAGTAAGGACCCAGATTACAAAGGCATCGATGTTGAAGATGAAGACAACGATGATGACGACGTTGACGATGATGATGGGGGTGGGAAATGCGGTCCTGGAGAAAAACCATCCATGCGTGTTATGCCAGGGCAGGGTTTATATTNGGGGGGGGGGGGGGGGGGGGGGGGGGGGGGGGGGGGGGGGGGGGGGGGGGGAGGAAGAGGAACGACGTGGACGATGATGGGAATCACGACATGCATGACGTGAACGAAGACGGGGGAGGGGGGGGAGAATACTGGATACTCCAGTCGACGAGGGAGGGGGCGAAGCGAATGCTGGATGTCGGTGGTGGCAATAGCAGGACGTTGGACGAGATACGGGAGGGCATACGTAGGACAATGGTGGATGACTTTCTTCGGGCCATCCCGCTGCTAGCTTCCATCACTAATGACGATGATACTGATAATATGGAGGGAGAAGACGCGGATGTCGTACATCCGAGGGTGATATATTCCACCGGACACCGATGGGGCGCGGCATTTCCCACGAAGGCGCTCCTCGATATGGACTACCATATCGACGAGACGAGGCAATTCGTCGCTTGCGGGGATTACTTCGGATTGCATCATGGCACGGTGGAGGGCGCATACCTGAGCGGCAGGGCCGCCGCGAATCGTTTGATACGACAGGTCGAGCCCAACATTCTCGAAGGGGGGGGGGGGGACACACTCCAGGACGTGAATTAAAATACTAATCCAGCCCCATCTACTCTGCAGATACAGAGGCTTCGGTTTGTGTTGTTAAATATGATGTAGAGAGAACTCAAATCCTGTTAGATGCAGTTGATGCCCGATCATTGATAGCCGAGAGAGGGATGGAGCGGAGACTCCCTTTTTTTTGGCCTCAAGCCCACGCGTCACATAATACGGGCGGTGACTAACCAGATAACCCGCCTCCCCCTCCACAATTTCTCGCAAGTTCCTATATGTAGTGAAGTATTAAGACATTTGTATTCGAGCTTTCGCAAGTTTCATTACCTACGCATGTACCACTTCTTCCGCTTTGTGATATCGTTCGGATTCCAACACACACACACACACACATACAACGATGAATCTTCTCTTGGCTCACAACTTCTTATTGACTCACTGTTTTCTTCTTTGTTGTTGTTGCTCACCGAAGAGAGTACCACAAATCCATCTCAACCATGTCCTTCGACTCAGAAATATTCTGCGCCCAGGCCCTGACGGGCGAGTCCATCGAAGCGGGGGAAAGATAATCTAATAGAGACGCAGTTGACCTCATCATATCGCCGATCTCTCCTCCTTGAAATCATCATTCCTTTGCGAGTGAGAGCGACATGGTACTTAGACACATTGGCGTGCTGCGACTCTTAATCATTGAAGTGGCACAGCATGAACATGAAAATGAGCATGAACAGCTAGATGTTTCATATGCATTATTATGGTATTTTCATATTTACAGGGCAATCAACGACCGCTCCTTCGATGCCATGTTTGTCGTAGATACAGCTTTGAACGAACAATGAAAGAATATCAGCTACCAATATGCCCAAATTCGCTGCAACAACAGCACTCGCGATGGCAAACTCTTTTAACTCCATGGGCATATCCAAGTTGATCCTCGAAAAGCCCTGGACGTAGACACTATCGCCAAGCAACCCAGCAAAGAAGCAGGGTAGCATGAGTGAGTAGTTGTACCAGAAGCGATGCAATGAGTCCAACCAGAAGAAGTAAAGATTGACAACTTGGAGGAATGGCATTAACCATAGAATGGGAACTGATGCGGTCCACAAAATCCCCGAAGATCGTGATATGAACACACCAGTTTGGTACTACGGGGTGCAAAAGCGAAAGTCGGTTTGAGTTGAGCATGTTGCCATCTCATCCAAAAGTGTTGCCATCCAACTCACTCACCGCCCAGTTGCTGTATTGATAAAATTCAGCTCTTGCGGTGGCACTCGTCACCGGAAATCCAATCGCCGACCAAACGCCCGCTTGAATAGAATATTCCGCTGCGTAAACAGTGAACAATGGGATGGTATACGGCCAAAGAGAGAGCACCAACTTGAAGCGCTCGAATGCAGTGATGTTTGACAGATTTGTTTGAGTTGTCTCCCCTGTATCGAGATGCGTGGCATCTGTGTCGATCATCTCTAGCGTGTGATTGTCATTGGGGTTGTGTATTGGGTTGCTATCGGAAATTCCATACTCACTTACAAAGGTGGTAGATTCACTGCCAAATATTTTTGATTGTGTTTGGCTCATGCTTTGCTCCAAGCCGTGTAAACCATTGAGATATATGAGTGAATATGCAAGCGCAAATGCAATGGCACTCCAAACAGTGGAACTGAGACCCCACTCAAGATATTCTGTCAATAGAGCTTTATATCCGTATCCAACCACCCCAGCAAGCCCAGTGCCCGATGAGTATGCAGTAATACAAGCTCTGTGCGTGACATTGGGCGCCACCACATTGTATCCTGATTCGGTTTCGTCGATTTCGTATTCCAGTCGATGATGCCTGTGTGCGAATTTCTCGCTCTCATTCTCTGGCGAAACTTCGATGACATTATCCTCGTTCTGCACCTCGCAAATCATCTGATATGAATTACGAGGAGCAATCGCAGGGAGAAGTGTATCGAACTTCCCAGCAAGTGCAAGTAACGACGCCTGAAAGCAAGAGGGGAAGGTTGCAACTGTTAAATGAATTGATGTAGAACAGCGATGAACATCTTAATAAACAATTGTGACGACACACGCGCACCTCTCCCAAGCAGCTGGCTAAGCTCATCAGTGATACGCCAAACAATTGAAGTAACAAACCTAAGCTATGACCGCCACCGTCTTCGTTATAGTTCGTCTCATCTCGGAATAAACCGCCGCAGCCAACAAAAATGCACGCAAATCCCATTGCAACGCTAGCCATCAGTATGCGGGCTTTGTACGATACCGAATGAAACCAATAGGGAGCTGAGACGGATAGAATGAGACCCGGGAGCATGTTCGCAACGAACTGGTTGCGTAGAAACTTAAAATGTAAGTACAGTCTGAATTGTGACAGTTTAGCACTCGAAATATGTGAGCACTCACTACCATGGCAACGCCACCGGCGGAAATGGAGGTAGCAACGGCGAGCATCAGGAACCACGGAACGTTAGTTATGACCCCAAGGAACCAAAATGATCGAACGGCCTTCGAGGTCGCGTTCGGGGCAAGAAAGCATCTCTTCGCGATTCGTTGACATCGTAAAAGAGATGACAATGATATCCTCCTCATCCTCGCGGTCGGGTGCGAAGAGGGCAAATGTCGATAGTAATCATGTTGTTGTGTCGAAGAAGGCGACGGGAGGGCCGGCGGTCACATACCGTAGGGCACACAGCTTAAGCAAAGTTCCCGCCATTTTTCATTTGAATTCCTTTTGGTCAAAAACTGTCCATTCAAAAA
>JALLBA010000916.1:0-13567 GCA_036939675.1 Cyclostephanos invisitatus
ATCCACAGCCTCAGTGATGCAAGATTCCTGGAGCCGTTTCGTCAGCGTCGCATCGAGACGCAGAGAAAGGACAATGAAAAGAAACTCAAGCGGAAGGCACTCCATGGCAAGTTAGTGAGTGGATGGTGAAAATTGCATAACAATTAAAAAAAACTCACTTGGAGATTCTATGCGCGCATAAAGTCGACGCCCCCCATAATCGTTACGTGCGATGGATCCTCCCCCCCCGCGCGCACGTTCGCATCATCACGAATATCGACGTCGGCGACAGCCACCGTGACAATCACTGTGGAATCCTCGTCGATCGGGTCATCGCGATGCACCGCGCCGCAATCATCATCAACGACGCATGGCATCATACCCCCGACGGCGGCGGATGGAGCGCCAGATCACGCCCCCTTCCCCCTTGACAACATCGTCATTAATTGGTGTCGCCCTCGTTTGATGGGGGGAAAAGGTGGACGATAATCCCTCGTTCGTCGTTCGCCTCCCCTTCGTCCCATCGTCGTCGCATTTGCGGCGTGCATCATAACTTGGGACGACGTGCGCATGCGCGGCGTAGGGGAGCGTTGGGATGGAAGGAGGGTGGCGGCTGTTGATTTTTGTCTTCTTCTTCCGTTGCTGGTTCGGTTGTTGGTGTTGAACAAAACATCAGTTTGGATTGCGTGCGTGTCAAAATGTCACTTGTGCATTGGGTGCTCTTTGTCCCTTCACAATAATGGGACAAAGCTGTACGTCATAACTGACATATTTGGTACCTCTTATAGTTTTTGACTGGTACTTTGTTCGAGGAACATGTTTGAACTCTGACTTGTCTTGGGAAACGGGATGGGCGAGGAGTTATTTGCGTTTCAGTCAACCGTCCCAGATAGTATCTGATAAATGTTCAATTTTTACCGTCCCATTTTCACACTAGTGCTGGTAGTGAGAGAAATGACCTTTCCCTCTCCCTCGATGAAAACCCTATTTCGATGATGTGCGACAGGGATAATCGATTCGTCGGGAACACAATTCGAATTCCCACCATGCTCGCAAGGGCAGCCCAACTGTTGATAGTACTAACTAAAATTATATATATTTGATACCACAATAATAATTGTGTAATTGTACGATGTGTCGTAACCAGTACGAACTACGGTGTAAAGACAGAAGAACGTTTCCGAGAGAAAAAAGACATGATTTCATAATTTTTCACCTTCTCCATCAATGAGCAAGCCCAACATCCAGATTGAGTGGTTTACACTTGCAAACAACGATGAAATGTCATTCAGATCAAAAGCTTCAACGATTACTCGTCGACATTTCAACATTATCAATGGATATGCACTTTCCACTCAGGCTGTACGCTATGCTCGAATATGTGTCCAGAAGCGAGCACGGGTCGGCCATTCATTGGACGCATAACGGCCAAGCCTTCGTCGTATCCCAGCTGGACGTTATTGTGGATCATGTCTTGCCAGTGTTCTTCAATCTGACTAAGATCCGATCGTTTGTAAGCTCATATCTCATATTCCTCGCCAATGTACCTTGCTCTTTGAAATCTTACCATGTTGGTGATTCTGAATCCTTTGAATTTGACGCGCCCCCACATTCACATGTTCAACATCAGACTCGCCAGCTCAACTTGTGGGGTTTTCAGCGCCTTACCCTCACTGGGAAAAACAAAAACTTATGGTTCCATCCGCACTTCATTCGTGGCAGTGCCGATGGCCTCGAGCACATCCAAAGGGTTGAAGTCATTTCGAGTGATACACCCAAGGGAGGCCCAACCGAGCGACGGCGAACTTTTGACACTACCGAGTTGAAGCGCGTGTCGGCGTTGAGCATCACCTCGCCGAGAGAAATGTCGACCGGTCTTGCTGATTCCATGGCATCTTCTCTAGCCACGTCTAGACTCAACACGGTGTATGAATCCGATGTCGCCTCGAACGTCGGTACCGATCAAGTGTGGGTCGCGACCGTGCCCAAAAACTCAGAACCAATGCTCGTCCAGGCGTTGGACCAACAGCTACCAGAAGCAACTATGCCTGGTTCTGACGCATGGCTAGTCCAGGCGTTACAAGAAAAAAATCAACTTCTAACTCAGAAGATTGCACGTCTACGTGATAAGATTGAGATTAGGCTTGTTGATGAAAGGATACAAAAGTCAACTCGGCCTATGTCACCCACTCCATTTCCGCCAGGAAGAGTTATCAGGACTGTGGAACAGCGTCGGCAGTCAGACATGCCGATGCCTCCCTCCTCACGTCCGCCAGAGCACGATAGTAGGGATCCGGAACAAAAAGGAAATGCAGGGGCGACTGTGTTCCTACCTACCTTTGTCTACGCATCGCCGGTGACCTTCGCCGATAACGCGCCGGTTCAGGAGAACGCGCCTCATTATTCGTTCTCATCTTCGCCTTCGTGGCCGCAGATCAAGGTGAACAGTTCTCGTAGTTGCGCGCCTTCGTCTAATGTTGGACAGTGCACTATCCTCCACGGAGGACACATCCAGCCGCCAGCCGCGAATGACAACGCGGACGATGAGTTCCTACGCTTGATCTCGCAAATCATCGAACCATCCGAAGATAGTTTATTATCGAACGAATTGGAGGAGGAATTCGTGAATACCGTCAGCTTTTGAATCCATTGTTTTTTGTTCATTGCTATGCAATGAACAAGTTTTGAATGTAATAAACCCTGCACCTAGATACAATAATACATCTAACCACCAAAAACATAGGCCCGCATTATTACTGTGAAAACCAATCCTGCATGAAACAAACCAATCATTTTTTATGGTTACAATTTTCTCCTGAGCAATTTAGAGTCCAACAACTGATTAAACTTCATTGAGATGCACCCCAAAACTCTCGCACGCTTAGACACATTCCTTTTCTTTCTCATGCCACATCGGCATCCTCGTTTTTAACAAGAACCTTCTTAGATCCATCGCAAAGGCGAATTCGGAGTGAAAACTGAAGAAAGCCAGCCACGACACTGTATACAATCAGGATGTAGAAACCGATTCCCAAGTTGCTATCAATATCGAGAAAGCTTGCATTCGTTTCTCCGGCCAGCTTCATAATGAGGTTTGGGAACTATGACAAATCGAACACCTGAGTGTCAAACGGAACGCAACTCTACACGCGGGAACGTTGACAACGACGATTGAAACATACCTTATACTCGACGGCGAAAACCCCTATTAACAACGGCTCTATCGAAGCGAAGAACCAAATTACAAAAGTCCCCTCGCTCAGGACCTTTGTCTTCTTTGACCTGCACCGACCCACGATGAATGCGACCTGCAAGAGGTGGGTGATTATCGGGAACAATAGGATCAGGACGACGTAATTCACGAATAGCGACCACGTCTGGACCGGGACGGAATTGCTCATCGTGCTTATTTCACTAAGCAGGGCGAGGACCAGGGACAGTAGGTTGTAAGACCTGGTACATGCTCCGGATGAGTCGACCGACGTAAAGTATACGATCTCGGTGACCGCGCCCACGACGAGGAGGCAGACGGACGCCGCCAATGCTACAGCCGGGATCCAGAGATTCGCGAATAGAAGTCGATCTTCCCCCCCCTTCGTCTCCTCTGCCACCTCCTCCTCGGTGGCGGCGGCAATCGTCGTTGTCGTCGAGGATGCGCGATCGTGCATCATCCTCACGATTTCGATCTGCACGTACTGCCAAACCGTCGCCCAGAAGAAGGCGATCAGGCCGAGGCGAGGCTCGGCGCGCGTCACGGCCTCGGTCCCGCCTATGTCGAGCTGCAGCTGCACGCCCACGAATAGCGCTATTAGAGCGAAGACGTCGACGAGGGTGTACTTCGACAGCCTCGCCAGCCAAAGCAGCGCGGCTCGTTGGGTACCGATCGTCGCGGGATAGAACCAAACCACGATGAGGATGATGCTCTTGACATATGGCCAAAGGCCGCTGAAAAGGACGATGATCACCGCGAGCAGTTCCGCGTCGCCGTTCCACGCGTCCTTGACGCTCTGCACGAAGCGTATGGCGTACACCTCGTACCAGATTTCAATATCCTCGAGGTCGAATTCGCTGCAATGCTTGATCGCGACGACGGCCTCGTTCGGTACTCCCATCCCCGACGACATGTCGTCGTCGTCCGTCGAATTCATCCCGGACAGGCCCGTGCACGTCGCCAGTTCGATCATGCATGGCGATGTGCATCGCTCGCATTCCGGTCCCGTCATGTTTTGGACGCTGGTTATCATTATTCATCGATCAGGGCGGGGGGGGTGGGGCACAAACGATCGAAAGAAGAGAAGCAGAAACCATTAAAAAAAGACTGCGATCGCATCCCCGAGGCAAAAAAAGGGGGAGGATGTGCGCGTTCATTCGGAAGGTGATACGAAACGACGGGGATACGATGCCTCACCAGGTCATCGTGCATCCATTATCGACCCCGCACGACGCGCTCTCCCCGAAGCACGTCGAGCAATCACGTGTATAACCGAAGAACGTCGATAGGCAATCCCCGACGCACGTCGAATTCAGTATGCACTGTCCCCCGTTGATGGTCGCGCAGTATACGAACATGGTCATGATCCTGCCGTGAGCGGCACCGACGTCGTCGTCGTCGTCGACGGAGGAGGACGACGACCATATCCCCTCGTCCTTGTCCGTGCACGCGTCCCCCCCCTCGCCGACGTCGTTCGACGGGAGTCCGCTGCACGAATCGAATTCCTCGTCGCACGGCGTATTCGCATTGCAAGTTACGCACTCGTCGCCGAAGGTATCCATGGCGCTGCGTCGTCCCGAACGACCGCACGACAGATGTGGCGCGTACGTCGAGGTTAATGAGGTGAGAAGGGGGAGGGACGAGCGGAAAATCGGGGGGGTCAGGACGTTTTTGCTATCGTTTCCCCCTCCTCCTCCCTCGTCGGTTTACACAAGTCTCGCGCTCGCAAAGCACAAAGACGGAGGTCAAACTGGAGCCCGCCCGAACCAACACCAACTCACCAAGCCTCCATGCATCCATTCGCGACGCTGCAGAGCGGTACGGCGCCGAAGCAAGTCGAACAATCTCGCGTGAAATTGTACGTCGCGACGAAGCATTCCTCGATGCAATTGCCATCGAGGAGGCATCCGGATCCGAGGTATTCGCGACTGCAGTAATTCGACATGTACGGACGGGACGACGTCCCCCCGGCGTTGTCCCAACTGAGGAGGTCGGATTCGGACGCGCACTTTCCCCCCCCAACGACGCCGGTATTGTTAATGCCGTCGTTATCGTCGTCGCCACTCGCACCGCCGATGCCATTGGTCGACGACGACGACGACGACGACGACGACGATAAGGAGGACGACGTCGGGTCCCTGCTGCTGTATATCATCCCCAACGGACCGAGGTGGGCGTATAGCATGAGGCACGAATTCAGCAACAGCGAAATGACGTGGAGATGTCCCGCGTACTTTCGATGGAACGACGATGCGGCATCATCGCACCCCCCGTTCCGATGCCGGTCGTCGATGCTCCGACGGTCCTCGACGTCCCCATCCCTCCCCCGGTCCTCGACGTCAACGTCGGCGGCGGCGATTATCGTCGCGGTAGCGGCGGTAGACGTCGCGTTATTAGTCGCGGCGGGAGGAGGGGGATACGTGGGCGGATCGGCGGCGGATGCGGATGATGATGATGATGACGACGACGACGACGACGGGCCATTCCCCTCGTCGACGTATTCGTCGTCTTGGCGGTCGTTTGCCAGCGGGGCCGATGACGACTCCGAATCCCCCCCCCCCTCCTCCTCCTCCTCCTCCTCCTCCTCGTTGTTGTTGTTGTTGTTGTTACTATCGGTCGGGATGATCGCGGCGGTAGCAGTGGCATTGGTCACGACGACGATGTCGATCCCGTCCCCCTCTTCGTGGGCGGGAGGCGACGGCGTCATGATGTTGATGTTTTATTTTATATTGAATGCCAACGATGACTAGGTGGCGAGGGTGTTTGTTCTTTCTCTCCCCCCCGGACCCCAGGCGCCCGCCGGCCGCCCGCAACGGACTCGTGTCATTCTACGTAGGAATCAGTTCATACTATCGTTTTTTCGCGGGGGAGACGATGTAAGATATCCTAATAAAAATAAACGACGACAACGCGAACGGCCTCCTCGACGAAAGACGACAAACGACGACCCCCGACGATGACGAACGACGACGTCCCGACGTTGCCATCGTCCCAGCGATGGAGACGGCTCATCATGCCGATGATCCTCCTCGCGGCTTGGGTTGGATATACCATCCTCAATTCCATCAGGATCACGACCGCATTCTTCGCGTCGTTCGATGAAACGTCCTCGTCATTTCCGTCGCATCATCATCGTCATCGTCGTCGTCGAAACGGAACGACGTCCGCCGAGGGACCCAACGTCTCCGTCGGGGGGGATGGCGGCGGTGGGATGCCGACGGAGGCGGGAGCGGCGGTCGACGACGACGACGACGACGACGGGGAGGGGAGGGATGATGGGGATGATGACGTCAGCTTGACGACGAACGACGAGGAGGAGGAAAGGCGCCTCGTTCGGATGTTCGACGACGTTTCGAAGAACGACGGAATCGTCTTCGAATTCGTCGAATGCGACGACGGACCGGTAAGCGACGGCCCCACCGCATCGTCGCACGTCGACGAATACGACGAATTCGACGACGAATACGACGATCCCCACGATCACGGGATATTGCTCGTCCACTATCACAAGACGGGATACGTATTGTCAAGACGGATGACGAAATTCGTCATGGATTTGGAATACAGAGCGAGGGGAATAACTCCCCCCCCCGTAGATCAGGGACGCGTCGTGGAACGGACATTGGACGATGCCACCGGACGCATCGTCGGCTTCGGACGAATGGGAAATTGGGTGAACAATTACGTCCCGGCGAGGCGACATTTCGGAATCACGGGCTGTCCGTCGAATTTCGCGATATCGAGGGGGATGTTGCACCTGCAGGAATCGCCGGACCTCTTCTGTTCCGATGTCGCGTTGTCGCGCTCGTTGTTGGGCGGCGGGGGCGGCGCGGGGGGGGGATGCGACGGCGCGAGTGGAGGCGGCGCGAGTGGAAGAGACGACGATGGCGATCACGACGCACGACTCGTCGAGGGGGGGAGGACGAGGATTATGAACACGACGACGACGACGACGACGACGAATAGGACCAACAGCAACGGCGGCAACAACAATGGCGTGAAGATCGTGCATTTCATACGCAATCCGTTCGAGATGGCGCTGTCGAATTACCTCTACCACGCCCAGGAGCCCACGGTGAGTTCGATTTTCTCGCGCGCGCGATGATATGATATAATAATCCCATGCGTGCGCGTTCTCTTTTTTTCGACGCTGGCGGATGCGGCCACCCAACCCCCTCATCGTTTCGTTTCGTCGGTCGCGATCGCGGACAAACTAACGGGGGGGAAAAAAAAACCCACGAATGCACGCAAACGAACAAAACATGACTCCGTCGTTTCTGTCGATCGGGAAAGCCCGAGGAATGGGTGCACGTCGACGATCCCTGCATGGCGAATTACGACGATGGAATATCATTGGCGACGTTGGCACACCCGACGATATCAACTAGGACGAATATCACCATGGAGAATCTCGATGCGTTGGTCGCGACGTGTCGATCGTTATTCCGTTCGGACGAGTCCATGAAGAATGCGACCTTCCACGAGCACCTGTTGGAACTGAATCGCATCGACGGCCTCCGCCTGGCCACGGCGCAAATGATGATATCGTCGTCCAGGGCGAACGGTTATTTGGCCGGGGGTGACATATTGCGAATGGCATCGAACATCATCAAGTTCGAGAATCTCGTCACGTCGATCGCGATGCCTCTCGATCGAAGGTCGATGTTTCGCGTGTTGTCGTTGTCCATGGAAGACCTGATCTCGAATCCACACAATGCCACCCTACGGTTCGTAGATTTCATATTCGGCGGGGGGGGGGATGCGGTACCGAACAAATTAAGGGTCGAGGCGGTCGCGGAATTCATGAGGGAAAAAAGGAGGGGTGCGTCGAGGAAATCACCTCACGTGACGCAGGGGAAGCACGTCGACAGGGAGGCGTTACAGCAATACCTGAGGGAAGACGATGCGTTCGGACCGGTCCTGATCGAGATCGAAAAGCTCGTCGAACGCGCACTATCCCTATCGATGTCGACATTGTCGAGTGCGCCATCGACGTCCTCGTCAATGACACTGACTTGATTCGAAGCCAGGAGCTCGTGGCATTGTACTAAAAAGTGCGACACTTTGGATCCTCGATTCACTCCACTACAGAAACAGATACGTACGATGCAAAGACGAAAATCAACTTTTGATCTCTCCACGGATGGGATTGTTGATTCTGGCTACAGTCGATCATCGTGGGACTGCGCCGTTTGGGGTCGGAGTCTGTTTAGAGCATGGTTTGGAGATCGAAAGTTGTGTAGCCACGATAGTTGCATCAACATAACCAAACTAGGTGGGGTTTGTACCGTCAATGTAAGACGTCGGCGAGGATACCAAATGGGACATTAAGGGAGAAGTTTTATGAGGGTTGAACAATGTATGCTCGGAAGGTAAGACTTTGCATCTGGGTACCGTGGCGCGAAGGCGACGATATTTAACCGCGAGGGATGTACCAAAACAAGATCTGAATGAGATTTTTGTTATAAGCATCGTCCCAGACATGTTGAGAAATATGAACCACTTAAAGTGGGAGGGAAATTGACAACGATTTTTCCGTCTTCCATCTCCTTCCTGAACTTTTTGATGAATACGAGATTGGCGTTTGGATTTGGAGTCACTCATGGCAATCTGGTGGTGGGAATAATAATTCCACCTTCACCAACGCCTTGTAAATTAAATAGGCGTTATTTATTGGCATATTCATGTTACTATCAAAAAACCGATACTTGTGTTCATCCGTTGGTCCGTCTCTTCCCCTACATGCCATAATATAACCTCGGCACCACTGGACCTTGTCACTCAAATGAAACCTCGTGCAGATGTTACTCCTTCTCGATATACAACTGCGATACCATCCGCCAACACGGCTTTAATCAAACATCTATTCCCATCTTGCCCTTTGAAAAAACGGGGCTTCCTACAGCCCTCGTTTTCGATTATGTGCGTCATTGATGTCCGTATCCTTGTCGAGACGAACTCGTAAAATGGGAATATCTCACATCCCCCATCCCCCAATCGCGTGGGAAGCAGTACATCAAACGAATATGGAAGCGTATGTTTCCATAATCACACTCGTTCGTGGAATTCTTTTCCGTCGCCGTAGTGTTTAGGCTGCGAAATGATCATCCCCTCTCTGGTGTATGGGATCGTTGCGATGCGGCACCCACCTATCACTCACTCGCATCGTCCAATTCGACGGGTCAGTATTCATGTATATCGTTCGTGGCGAGTTCGGCGTAACTTCAACACATTCGCAGCGGCAGCTCCCTCCCCCCCCCCGGCGACATCTGCAATCCCTTCCACTCCGCCCTCAACGCACCCAAAAATGATCGACTGCCGCGCGGGGGGTGGAATGACTTCGCCACGCCGCTCGCGCCGTCCACCCGCCCGCCGGCGTTTCATGGGGCGTCGTCGTCATCCGTCAACGTTGTCGTTCGTCACGAAGCGTCTCGGCGGTCAGACGCCGCCCGGGGAATTGTCGAACCCCGATAGAAAGAATGGATCGGCTGGAGGGCGGAAAGAAGAATGACGCAGCGGCGGAAGAACTAATGAAGATCGTGGAAGAAGAAAAGAAGTCACGAGAGGATAAGAAGAAGAAGCGAGCGGAGGAGAAGGAGGCAGAAGAGGAAGAGAGAAAGAAATCCGACGAACAGAAGAAGGCCCAGGCTATGTTAGAGGCAAAAGCAGAACAAGCCAAGATCAGGGCGGCAACAATCTCACCCCCCAACCCCGACATCGCCTTAGCAGACGGAGCTATTGACGAGGAAGCCTGGACAGAAGAAGACGATACACAATGCATCACCACCCATGGCATCAGCCCCAACCACCTGTTTGGTAAGGAATCTACCAATACAACGGAATCCACCAATACAACTCCCGAGACACCCACGGAAGCGGTCGACCTCACTGGGGAAAACTCCCCCCTAAAGAAGAAAACCAAGAGCGCTACCTCCTCCCTCAAACCTGACACCAGATACACCACCAGTGCGTTCACCCTGACCCAGCAGAAGACCCATGTACACACACACAGCAAAACCTTCATCGAAGGGGCCATTACCCTCAAGTCCGAAGACAATCCCAAGGAATTCATCGCCGCGATTAAGCTACTCCTGACCAATGGCAAATATCTCTACTCCAACTTTGCACTCTCCCCCCTCAAGCACAACACCAACATCACGAAGCCAAAACTCATCTTTAGGGAAGATGATGTCCGGACAAACTTCACCCATCTTGGTCAATATGTCTACACATCTGGCAACAGGATATTTGAAAAGAAGAAGAACTGGAAAGCAACAAACAGTACGGCGGCGCCGCACCGCGACCAAGCGGAGAAACAAGATGACGGCTTTAGGGACCCAGTAATATACTTCACATTCGCGATCGCCACAGACGTCCTGCCTCGCAACATCATCAATGGTATCAAGACAGAATGGGAAACCCACGGGGGTGGGAAACTTCAAGTCAAGGATCTACAGTCCCAAGAAAGCAAGGTAGTCCTGGCCCTCTACTACGTCTATACCGGCATCCCATACAATATCATCCTGACAACCATCCAGATGATACTGCGCGACGTCATTCAAACCCGCGAGCATGAACGGATGAACCTCGAGAACGATTCGGCCTACAACCCCCAGCCTGTCCCGCAAATCTCACTGCGCTCCCAAGTCCCACGCCTCAAGGGCGTTGACGCCACCTCCTTTGAAAAGCTCCCATACCACGTCCGGGAGAACCGCAAAGTTCTCCACATCGAAACTGACCCAGACGATGAGGCCCATCTTAAAGACCTCATCCAATTCGCCAAGGAGAGAAACTTCATCGGCCTTTTCCTCGGCAAGCGCGCACACATCTCAGAGGTGATGGACAACGACTCCACCCCGGGAGAAGTAAAGCGAATGGTCAAATTCGCAATGGGACACGCTAACTATCAAGGCTCTATGACAGGCGAGACCATCACGGGAATCTACCTCATTGACGGAGCAGTCTCCTTAAACGGCGGTGGAGATATCTCACTCAGGCAAGTCCTATTCACCTACTTTAAAATGAAGGATAGATTCTCAGTATTCGCGGAACTACATCAAACCGAAGAGATGGGACCAGTTCTGGCCATTATCCCGGCATGCGCCGAAGCAGAGCGCCTGGTGCAGATGATGAACAAGCAAGCAGCTGCATTTCTCTATTACTACCTTGTCGACGCCTCCTTACCGGAGACTTTCATCATGGCTCTACTGAAGGAAACATGTGACCCTACCCTCATCAAGGAAATCGATAAATGCGAATGGGATTCCGAGACCCAAACCCTCACCACCAACGAAGAGAAGAAGCAGGACGACGCAGTCGACGACCTAGAGTCCGCTAGCTGGTACAAAAATGCCTTCAATCTACAAGGCCTTAAGATTCTGTCCTCCAAGCGGGCGGCAGACAAGGCCCCCGAAGCACTATTCGATATCGACGCAGATGCTAACAGCTACGCAACCATTCACAACCGCCACCTCAAACCCACCTGCGAAGTGGACGATGAGGATGACGAAAGTGAGGCACAGGCTTCCGCAGCCGTTGCCAGCCCGGCGACGCCGCCACGTAATAACCCCAACAAGGAGACCACAGAGAATACTGATTCCCTGACTAATATGGTGGACTCCCCTCCAGGTGAAGAGGTAGTTGGGAACGCGTGCGCGGCGGATTGCGGATAGTCGCCAACAACGCTTCCTCTGAATCCACGAGAGGGGGCGTACACCACGCGGAAAGTGGATTGGGGCAAGGATCGGACGCAAATCAGAATACACGCGGTCCTCAACATGCACCGGCAAACTCCTCAAGGGGGAGGAGAAACCGGCACCGATCATCTATGTTTAGGAATAGAGGGGATTCAAGTAGAATAATTCAATTACTTAATATTGACGGAACTCGAACACGCATTGAACAGCCAGGCCAACTTAATCAGGCCACACACCAGACAGTACTTCAGGCACTGGCCGATCGTGCCTCAAGATTTCGAGTGAGGGGAAGACTAGTCGAGAGAGAGGCAGCATAACACACATGGTCACTCTCGGATGAAACAGGGACAACAAATGCCTGCCTCAACCGCGAAGAAATACAACAACAAGAACGAATAGACATCCGGGGGGTATCGGATGAGGTCCTTCAGATACATGGGGTACTAACAGGTCGCAAGGAGGAAGGAATTACAAGACTAATATATGAAAATGCGAACGGGATACACAACAGGCTGGGCGGGAACGAAAAGGTAGATAAGGCAAAGGGACTGATTAATGAACTATGCGCCGACGTCGTGGGATACAATGAGCACAGGCAAAACCTAAGCCACCGAGACAATCAAAATGGATGGAACCAGCTCTTCAGGGGTGGGGAAGCAGACGTACGCTCCGTCGTCGCCCACAACGTCCATGAAGCGGACAGGATCGAACAAACACAGGAGGGAGGTACGGGACTGCTAATGTTCGGGCCCCTCACAGAGTACCTTGACATGCCATCATCAGAAAAGGACAGGTCAGGCCTAGGCCGCTGGACCACCATGCTTCTCAAAGGGTCAAGGGGGGTACAAACACGGATCATTTGCGGATATAACCCATGCATAAGCAATCGCCAGGACAACAGCACCAGCTACTCGCAACAGAGACGGCGCCAAATCTTGCAAGGCGACCACATCACATGCCCAAGAGTGAAATTCCGAGAGGATCTTGGTACACTACTGAGAGAGTGGAGAGCCGAAGGCGACAGGCTGATAGTATGCCTTGATGCAAACGAAAACATATACACGCAAGCCTTGGGAATCACACTAACTGACCCAGATGGATTGGGGATGGTCGAGGCGGTAGGTGCATATACCGGCAAGAAGATAGGTGCCACATACTTCCGCGGAACAAAACCAATCGACGGTATCTGGATTACCCCAGATGTAACCATCGCAAATGCATGTGTAATGCCTGCAGGTTACGGGATAGGGGACCATCGATTGTTCATAGTGGACGTACACACCTCATCGCTAGTCGGAGAGGGACCACCAAGAGAGAGGAGGGCAGCTTCTAGACGCCTAAATACCAGGTTACCCCATGTTGCCAAGAAGTATGTAGAGAACCTTGAGGCCAATCTGAAACGGCACAAGCTAATAGAGAAGCTAGGCAAAGCACACACGACTGGAACAAGCAGAGAGGATGTACAAGGGAAAGTCATTAACGTGGATAAGGACAGCCTACAATACATGAAACACGCAGCCAAAAAGTGCAGGAAACTTAAGAACGGCCGGATTTGCTTCTCCCCAGAGTCGGTTATCTGGATTAAGTGCGAGCAGATATATTCTTCACTAATTCAATACAAGCTAGGGAACCTCTCAAGACCAATAAATTGATCTACTGGATTAAAATTTTACTTAGATAT
>JALLBA010000917.1:0-28183 GCA_036939675.1 Cyclostephanos invisitatus
TTAATCAGACAAAGAAGCATTTGCGGCTTCACCTTTTTGGTGACCCAGCGCAGAATGTAACCTACCTCCCTGAACTGGTTCGTGAACTAGAGTCTGCAGGGCATGACTACCAGATCATCACGAAGAGTAATGCCAGTGTACTACAGAAGGTAGAGGAGATGGTTCTTACTCAGCATATTGCCTTGATGAAAGCCTCAGGAGAAAAACTTCTCAAACAGCAGAAGATTGACTTCATCGAGGAATGGCGCAAAGAGAACCAGGCTTTGTTATTGAAAGCGGGATTGGGAGATGGTCCCAGTGATCGAAACTGTTTTGTTAGTGGTATTTTCATTTCCCTGTCCACTGCGAGGGCAACAGTGCCTCTTCTTCAGACTGTGTATCAAGCTGACGCTGCTCACACAAACTTTGGCAAGTATACTCTGTACTCATGCTATGGTGTGTCATCCAACGGGAACACATTTCCAGTTTGCCTTGCAATTGTGTTTGGCAATGAGGATAAGGACGGCTGGACCAAGTTTTGGGAATTTGCCACACATATCCATCCTTGCATCAATCATCCAGTGACTACTGTCATCACTGACCAGCAAAAAGGGTCCATTCCAGCTTTTGCTGAAGTTGTTCCCCTTGCAGTTAACTTTTTCTGTTCTTTTCATCGCAGGGAGAACATAAAGAAATTTGTCAGGGGTGGCAATGGTGCATATTCTTGTATGTGGTTGTACAACCTTCTGTTGAATGCAAAGACCCCTGCTGCCATTGACAAACACAGGTTTGAGCATGCCCGAGAAATGCAGGAAAATGCCCTTCGCTTCCTCAGCAGTATCCCTGATTCTCAGCAGTTCCCTGCAGCACGATGTTCCATGGGGAATGGCATTTGTATGTACCAGCGCACAGCCTCATCTGCAGTAGAGTCAATGAATCGGGCAAATGAAAGAGTACGAGACAGGACTGCTGTAGACCCTATCAACTCATTGATTCTATTGATTAAGTTGGAGGCAATGCGATTCGAGAAGCACAGAGAGAAAGCTTGGACTTGTGCTGACGAGCTAACTCCATATGGTAAAAAATTGGCTAGGGATGCATTCCAGAGTGTAAATGTTCGGGACTATCACATTGAAATCGCAACAGAGGGTGACACATACTGTTGTGTGGTCAATCGCCTAACTTCGTCAAATAAGTACACAACCCATATTCCAGGTACCGACACAAATGGCTCATTCTTTGGAACATGTACCTGTGGCGTCCCTCGAGTTGATGGGCTTCCTTGCCAGCACATGATAGCAGTGTGCAAGAGTGGTCGCATTGATGGACTTGCTGAATCTAATGTAATGCCATACTGGTGGCATACAAGTCACTGGCGCAAACAGTACCCTCAAGGCGTTTCAGTGGGTTCGAACTTCTCCATTGATACCATGAGGGCTGGGGAACAAGATAAAAAGTACAAGTTGTGTCCAGCAATCAGTGGTCCTAACAAGGCTGGGCGCCCGAAGTTGGACAAAAGGCACACAAGTTTGATGGAGCAAGCAATCGAGAAGAAGAAGAAACAATATCAGGCCAATGATGCCAAAAAGCAGGCGTCTTCTACAGTGACTGAAGTTGGTAAAGGGAAGAAGAGGAAGTCAGATACTGAGACTCATGCTCCCTCGAAGAAGCATGTTTGTACAGATGGTACTAAGAGGGTATCAGAGCGCCAGAGGACAGCAAAGAAGTAGGTTCGGTAGCCACATTTGTGGAACATTGTGATTAGTTCATTAGTGATTAGTGTGTGTGTATATTCGTGCTGCTCTAGGATTCACATAACTACCATAAAATGCTGTGAATGAGCACTATGTATTTTTTTGTGATGCTGAACAATATATAAATAGTCACTGATTTATTCTGGGTAGATTAAAAATATATGCTGTTCATGAAATTAGTTTTTCTAATAAAAAGTTGCCTCCGGATATTTTATGTTTTTATTTTGTGCTGCTCGTGAATTATTAAATGATGCTAAAAAAACAATTCATTTTTTGAATAAAATGTTGCTTTGTAAAACGCAAATTATTATTTAGTGCTGCTCGTGAAATGAGAATTCAAAATACTATGATACCTGTGAAAATATAATCCTAAAGTATATCAGATAAGATAGCATCTAATAACGGATATACTTTCGGATTGTATTTTCACAGGTATCATAGTATGTTAAATCAATAATACACGAGTAGCACAAAATTAAAAAATCAATATTCCAAGGCAACATTTTATTCAAAACACTATTTTTATTAACATCCTTTTTTAAACATCACAAGCAGGATGTTTTCAAATAAAATGTTGCTTTGGAAAACTTATGTGTTCAATTTATGCTGCTCGTGAGTTAGTAATACAAAATACTATGATACCTGTGAAAATACGATCCTAAAGTATATCAGAGAGATAGCCTCTGATAACTGATATACTTTCGGGTTGTATTTTCACAGGTATCATAGTATGTTAAATTGATAATTCACGAGCAGCATAAAATTAAAACATAACTTTTCCAAAGCAGCATTTTATTTTAAACACTAATTTTTAATTTGTCGTGAATGTGATGGATCTAATTGATCGGCCCTCTTTCCATGAACACCTGTAAACGTGTTCCGCCCTCAATTTGGTAACATCCTGAATAATGACTTGATCGTATTCTTGGTCAAGGTGGATGAGTTGGTGGAGATACGTTTTCACCAAGGGGATTTGATCGCTTTCCCCCGTCGTCTTTTTTAAGAGGAAGACCGCTCGGTCGAATCCGAATTGTTCAATGAGTTCGAGGATGATTTGTTGTTGGTAAAAGATGCGGCTGCCGCAGTCCCTTAGTTCATAGTCGTTCGGGCTTAGACAAACCCACAATTCGCCCAGCGGTTGAGTTGACATGTATATTAAGTGTCAAATTTATCCTGGGCGGGGGGGGGGGACTTGCTACTCTCCTTTCATTACAAAAGGAATGCTTACTAAACCACCGCGGCAATTCCAATGGTGGTGCCCGTCCCTTTCGGCGATTCACGAGCAGCATAAAATTAAAACAGAAGTTTTCCAAAGCATCATTTTTTTTTGAAAAGAAATTTTTAATATTATGCTGCTCAAGAGTTACGATTTTAACATACTATGATACCTGTGAGAATACAATTCTTAAGTAGAGAGCCTCTAATAATATTAATTTTATGCTGCTCGTGAGTTACGATTTTAACATACTATGATACCTGTGAGAATACAATTCTTAAGTAGATAGCCTCTAATAATATTGCAGTGGTGTGTTGTCATGAACTGCATCGCTTACTGCAATGTATATGTTGTCGATTCTTGGTAAAGGTGAGGAGAGAAGAGTAAGGCCTCCAACGTACAAATGGTTTCGGCCGGATGAAACTACTGAACGGAGGTCACCTTCAAAGATCCAACTCCTCTCTAACAATTGTCTAAGTGTCAGTATTTGTGGCCGGTCAGGATAGTTCTCAATTGTGGCCGAGATGATAATGTCTATCAATGATGTGCTTCCAAATGTGCTGCTGGTAAATTAAACTTTTGAGGCATTTTCTTCCCTTGGGGTTTGGATTCACCAATTCAATTTAATGCTGTTGGCGAATCCCCTAATGAGCGAACGTATCATTTGTAATATGGGGGGGGAGGGAGGATTTTTGTGTGTCTCATGAATACAAGTTTTAATCAACGAAAATGGGTGTGTCAGTGAATATATCTTTTCTCTCTTCTGGCCGTGGAATCACTTTTTCCAATTTTGCGGGCATTTGAGCAGATCTCCCTATAACAAAGATCGGATTGTATAATCTGAGTCAGATTATATATAATCCGACCAATAATATTTAAAAAAGTGGGGGAAAGGGGGGGAAATGGTCAAAATTTGGCATCCTTTTCTATTGATTATACGAGATTAACACCAATTGTGGCACGTGAGATATTTTTTGTGTTTTGTACTAGTCCTACGTAGTGCTGCCAACCATGGTGGGTGGCGGCTTTTGCCCCTAGCGCCGTGTATGGGCTGGCGGCGCCCAAACCCAGCATATTGCCGTCATCCTCACACCATTGGCTAACGTTGGTACACTTGGTTTGGGCTTCCTACGTGTGGAGGTCAATAAATATAGCATAATAGACACATCAAAAAAGTGTTAGATTATTACATACTACCTAATCACACCATTCCCTTGCCGTTTTCACCTCCAATCATTGTATTGTCACTCTCCAGCTCGCCAGGCTCTTTGATTGCATCCATCCACGTCTCATCTGTTGCTTCTGCTGTTGTTGCCACAGCCGTGCTCACCTCTTCCCTCAACTTCTTCAGGTTGGTCCATTCTTCATCAGTAAAATCCAAAACAGATGCAAATGCCTGCCTCTTCATGGGAGCCGCATAGCAACCCAAGGCGGTTTTGGTTATATCCACCTCTGTCGTCTTGAGCAGAATAAGTTCCTCCTCGTCCGAATCCCCCCACTTCTCAAACGTAGGCGGAGGAACATGGTTGAGGCGGATCTCCTTCCACTTCTCAACCATCTGAGACTTCTTCCTGACATGCCTTGAAAGCCATTCTCCTCAAAACAGGATGCGTTGGCATCCAAAATAGCCAATGCCTTCACCTCGGTTGCTGTCTGCTGCTGCCGCTTCTTCTTCTCGTCCTGAAGCTATCCATCCTAGAAGAGATAATATTGCTCTGAGCAAGTCGTTCTAAGCCTTGAGAGAAGGACGCTGCATTCAAACTCGATGTTTTTTTCTTAGAACCACGTTTTGACCTGGATTTTTTTGCTGATGAACTAGAGCCCTTCGCATAGGTTTTCTTTGAAGAGGATCCAATTGACGATCCACGATCAGACCAATCTATCTCGTCATCAGAGCTGTCCTTGAGATTATAGGTGTTGATCACCATTGGTACATCTTCACCGCCATTCTCTGATGATATCTTGCTGCTGAGCTCACTGAACGAGGTTGAATGAAGTTGATACTTGTCTAGCATTTGCCAGAGGTATAGAAGATACGGCTGATTAGTACCAAGGAAAGCGGCCCTTGTATTAAGAGCACCATGACTTCTATTTGTTAACTGGCCGAATGCGCTTGTGGAATAGTCAAATAACTCATCACCATCATTTACCACATCAATGCCGCCATCTCCCTGTCCACTGCGCTCCCAATTCCTAATGACGTGCTGAAGAAGAACATTCATCGTTGATATTTTCTCCTGGACTTTGTCAGGAGTAGCAAGAGAAAGTGAGGCAACTTTACTATGAGGAATTTTGATTGGACGAGAATACTCAGAATGCAAGTCATCGAACACCTCTGTTTCTAGTTCAAAGTCCCATGTATCAGCAAGGAGCTCCCAGACGGTCTTTGCCCCTCTTTTGGTTATCAAGGACAATACGCTCATTCGAAATGTCGTTTCTGGTCAAATACGCATGCCTGATCTCATCAGAATTAACAAGAGCCATGATTGCCAGAGCATGGGGAGCGGGCCATACCATGCTCCTCCCGATTTTTCTTCAGACTCCTTTGCCTTTGTCTGCTTTTGCTTTGGCTAGCCATTCAGCAGCACCCCGTCGAACGTGCACTGTATCCTTCAGAAATTGTTCATCGATGGTATCAGTAACAGGATTATCCTCTAACCACTTTAACAATGTCTTTTTATCCCATTGCTTGGGTTGAGGCTGGCGTTTCATGTCTGGCCTTTCTGATAGGATTTCACTAGCATAGCGGCGAAGAATCTCCTCCATCAAGTCTTCTCTAGTTGGTCTCGTTGTGGAGGAAGGGAGGCATCACCATTGTCATCCTTAAGGCCAATGGCAAGAACAATAAGTGACTTAAAGCTGCTATTCTTGTCAATGAATACAGACTCGGCCTTTTTTGTTGGATCAACAGCAACAGGAACAGTTGCAACAGCAGGTACTGTGGCGGCGGCCGCAGCTGGGAGGAGAGGCGTCGTGCTGGTCAACGTGGCTCCAACGGTGGGTGCTATGGCAGCGGCCTCAACTGGAAGGGGCATCATGCTGGTCAATGCGACTCCAATGGCGGGTGCTATGGTGGCGGCCGCAGCTAGGAGGGACGTCGTGCTGGTCGACGCGGCTCCAATGGCGGGTGCTGTGGTGGCATCCGCAGCTGGGAGGGGCGTCTTGCTGGTCGACACGGATTGACGTTGCCGTGGTGCTCCGCGCTTGCCTGACATCATTGGATTGAGAAAGGGTGGGGGGAGCAGTGATTATGGATGACTGAGATGATGGGAGGGGAAGCCGTTCCCAGCCTTAGTTGTCAAATTTTTGATGGACGGGCCCGAGAGGCATGTGCGGAGGCACGGCGACGACGGCTAGAGGGAGGGCAGAGTAGGTGCGGCAGCGACGGCTTGAGGGAGGGCGGAGGCGCGGTGGTGATGGCTTGAGGGAGGGCAGAGGCGCGGCGGCGCGGCGGTGACGGCTGGAGGGAGGGCAGAGGCGCGGCGGTGACGGCTTGAGCTGGGCGCGCGTCGAGCTGCAATGTCGGTTGCTCCCGTCAATTGAGTCGATTGCTCCCGTCAATTGAGTTGCTTCAGAAAATGGAAGCTGATGAATGATGATTGATGATTGGGGGCGGGGGGGGGGTATGATTCTGTTTCTGTGTCCAGGGCTGATCAGACCCCTGGAGCTGCTACGCCGGCCAGACCTGGAATCATACCTTTTTTCGGGCGGGAAAGGTATGATTTCATGATTTCGGTGCCAAAAAGTTTTGCCTATCTATGGACAAGGCCATATTCTTATTTCAGCGGGCAAACAACATCAACATGACTGAGGCAAGTAACCAAGGCGCCATCCAGAGAATCTTACTGGCGTCTCCACCGGGACAATTTGACATCATTCTAGAGGATCTGCGATCAATAGTCCCGAAGCCAACGTTATTAGAACCAAACTTTGTCGCCCTCGTCCGTTCAGAATGGGAGACCGCCAGCGGAAGCGCTATTGCTGCATGTGGCGATGACGGGAGTGAATGTGGCGATGCTAAATTTTACATCACTTCATTATCCGAGGCTATGGACGTGTATATCGCTACTAACTTCTCGTCGCCGGGGGTGCGTGTGGCCCATAATGTGACCGCCTCAACGGTCGACGAAACGCTGACGCTGACAGTTGCAACGTACGCGGAGAAAATCGATTTGCAGAATCATCGGGCTGGCTCATGGAAGGGATGCTACATAATTTGCCCCACCTCCGGATCTATTCATGGAGATATTTCTGTCTGGGCTCACACATTTGAAAATGGGGGTAATGTTCAAATGATATCGAACCTATCACTCGATGCCAGGTTTTCTCTGTGTTTACCCTCCGATGGAAGCGAAACACGATCATCCTGGGCATCGGAAGTAACGCGACAAATTGGATCATGGGAAGAGATTGAAGTAATTAAGTATCACACGTATCAATCAATAGGCAACACTCACCTGAAACGCTTGCGTCGAGTCATGCCTGTCACGAGGACAAAGATGGAATGGAATGTAATGGCACATCGGGTAAAGCAAACGTTGGGCGAGGGCCATGATAAGGATAAGTTCAAGCATTGACTAGCATATTGAATCGATAAAAACAAGCATCGACTAGCATAGAGGAAAGAAAACGATAATAGACATTAGTTGTACTATTGCACGTATCCAGTCCGACGTCTTCATTTCTACTTATCATCCTCGTCATCCATTTCAAAGTAGGCGAATTCTGGACTGACAGAGCCTAGAATAGCGTAGATGATCGTCAGACATGCGAGAATGGCAGTGATAACACTCAAAGGACCATTGCGGACATGTGCGAGAAGGAATCTGCCGCTGAGCTGCAATTGCCGCTTTAACAAATTCACGTAGCCTCCATATGTGATTGTTTTTGCATTTGTATACGTCAACATGCCAGTAGTTACCGCTAGCAGACAGCACATTCCACTTATCGATAAATCACTTCATAAGAGATTTTCACACCAAGACGATGAAGTATCGTTTGCAAATGACCGTAATGTGAGATATCACGAGTAATTTGTTCTCAGATAGGCATCGGTTGAAACTATAGAACTCACCTGTACTTCCTCAGAGCGTATCGAACTCTAAGTGCGGTTGCAAAAGTAAAGCACAATATCCCTGTCACGAAATGGAAGCGACAGGTCGCATACTCAAATTCAAAGTTTGCAATGAGGAAATCAACCATCGACTGGGGATCCTTTTTCGCTCCAATTTTACCAAAGAATCCCCCACCGACCCTTTCTTGATCAACCAGGCTGATGTTTGATTCCAAGGGGACCAGTGGGACCATCCTCTGTGCACTCGCCGTCGCTAATTCAGTCAACACCTGAGTGGCTACAAAAATCGTAAACGTTTCCAAAGAAAAGGCGAGGACCATCAGCAAAAGATATGAATACCTCAAAATCCGCCATCGCTTGCTATGGGCGACGCCATGTTCTGCATCCCATTTCCTCATGCTCGCGGTAGGCGTGCTTTGAAGAGTGAACATTTCCTTCATTATGATGGACATGAGCACTGCAGCAGGAACTCTGAGATTATTGAAATACCCCACTGCCGATCGGATGTAAATAGAATCGACTGTTTCGGCTCCTCCTCGGATGGATAGGATTCCTCTCGATACGGGGCCGATCAGCTCATTAGTAGGTATTTTCATGGTTCGAAGAAGCAGAGTCGCGATCTTTCGCTACAATATCACTCTTCGTGAAGGAGCCAAGTCGCAAGACTAAGACCCGGGTGAGGTGAACGTGCTGGTTACTCCTACTATCACTCTTAGAACTTCGGTCGACCCTGTTTGCTCCTCGTCCTTGTTGTCTGTCTGTAACGGCAGTTGTTATCTGTTATTCCAGAGACAGGTTTAATGTTTTCGATTTCGATCTATCCGCCTCCCTTCGTGATGTCATCTCCTCGTCCCTTTTCAGATGATTGTGTGTATGATGTGTCCTCGTTTTTGTGCTTTGTTGTGTCATTATTTTTTGTCTTTTTGCGCTCGCTCGCTCTGCCGACACATCACATTTTGGCGGGATGGAGCGAGAGACCTCGCTCGCCCCCGGAGGCCCTTTGATAATACCGACTCTGAACGCCGCATCGCATCCATGGAAGATCGTCTGAAAGAAAATCTAGATCGTCGCCGCCGAGAGGGTACTCTCCGCTCATTGATGCGCTTGCCAACGACAATCGACGCAAAAAATAATGATCAAGCACTGCCGAACTCAACGTCGTCGTCTCTCATAGATTTTGCAAGCAACGATTACCTCGGATTCGCTCGATGCAGACGTCAGCATGCGTTGGTACAATTCGCATACGACCGCTTATTCGCTTCCGATACCGGCATTGACTTGCACAGTCCAATGTTGGGTGCATCAGGAAGTAGACTTCTGTCAGGAGACTCTCATCTAGCTAGATCTCTTGAGGGAATGCTCGCAGATGTTCATAATCGTCCTGCTGCTCTCCTCTTTAATTCAGGATACGATGCCAATTTATCCGTGCTTTCGAGTTTGCCTTACATGGAAGATGACGCAATTGTGATGGATGAGTTGGTTCACAACAGTCTGGTGATGGGGGTGCGAATGGGGAGAATTAAAAGAGGGAGAGTGTATATGTTTAGACACAACGATATTGAGGATTTGAGAAGAGTACTAGAGCACTTGACATCTTCGTCATCATCACTTTCATCTACTTTGGTTGTGGTCGAAAGTGTGTACAGCATGGATGGAGATATTGCTCCACTGAAAAGTATACTAGAATTGGCCAAGGATATGGGCGCTGGAGTAATGGTGGACGAAGCTCACGGACTGGGTGTGTACGGGATCACAAATACCCTCAATTTGAAAACTGACGTAGATGACGGTGTTATCGAAAAAACCGTTGGGGATGTAGGAGGTGCAGGAGTTCTTGCTGCTCTCAACCTTGAAAGACATCCAGCGTTGCTTTGCAGTATTCACACCTTCGGCAAAGCTGCAGGATGTCATGGCGCTATTGTGGCTGGTTCATTGACATTGATTGATTATCTTGTTAATTATGCACGGCCATTTGTATACTCAACTGCTCTGCCACCGCATTCACTAGTCTCCATCCAGCAAGCATACACATCTATGATGGGGGGTGAAGGTGAAAGACGGCGAGCCAAAGTGTTTAGATTAGTTCGCTTCTTTCGAGACGGAATATCTGCCAGCTTAGATGCAGATTTTGTTGGATCGGGTTTTGAATTATTGCCAAGTCCATCTCCAATCCAAGCCGTCGTTATACCTGGAAATGATCAGTGTATTTCCGTATGTCGGTACCTGAGAACTGTTGGTTTTGATGTGTATGCCATAAGGAGCCCAACCGTCGCAAAAGGAAAAGAGCGAACAAGAATAATCTCACATTCGCACAACAGCGAGGATGAGGTCAGTGAATTGATAAAAATGCTGGTGGTAGCGCTGAAAAATTTGTCGTCACCTGATCAGGTTAAGTTAACATCAAAACTATGAATATATGCAACGCTATCGTTGTCGTTCCCTCTTCTCTGCCTTCTTTCTCCTCTCCTCTTTCTTAGCATTTTTATCCGCCTTCATTTGCTTTGTTTCCTGCCTTGCATCACTTTTTGTCTGTTTCGGGGCAGATTTCAGTTTCTGGGATTTTTGAAGCAGCAACGCAGCGGCATGGTCATGGTTTGTAATTGGTGCTTCTGGATCCCCACCATCGTGTCCTCCCTCAGCATCGTCATCGCTATCTTCGTAACCATACTTTCTCATCAGTGCAATTTTTTCTTCGCTCATCTTTTCAAGTTTTTCACTATCCAACTGAACTTGCTTTCGTGCATCGATTTCCAAAGCATTCTTCTGTGAAAGCTCTATTTCTTTCTGGAGATTGGCATGTGTTGCTGCTTGGATTTCTAAAACACTTAACTCCTAAGCGAGGACAGACACTGGTCATGAGCGGATAAATAAATACATTTCAAAACGGCAGCGAAATATTCATACGGCTTGACAACTAACCTTGCGCAAGGCCTCTCCTGCTAAGTAGTCTTGGCGTCTTTGCGAAATTTCTTTTCGAAAGATGTCCCACGCGTCCTCTTCCACATCAATTTCAGAGGACGCACGCAGTAATTCGATCAATTCATCGAGAGATTCACCATCATCACCATCACCATTGTCGTCAGCCTGAGGTTATGTCACAATTCATCAAGGCCCCAAGTGAGGTTGTAGATGGTTGCCCGATGCCAGAGCGATCAAACAGTTACTCTAGGACTTACATAACCCGTGACGTAAGGAGCGTAGGTTTCAGCATCCAATCCTATAGCGGGGAGGATTTCAGATAAATAGCTCTCAAGATAATGATCATCTGACATTGCGACTTGGCTCTTCTTATATTCTATCAATGCATTCGACCTTGTCTGCTCTCAACTACTACGCGTACAGGATCCACCATGATGTTTGAAGGCAAAGGAGTGGGGGGGGGCGGGCGTCGCGGCGAGGGATCCGCGCGTGGCGGGAAGACTCCCGCCAGCAGTGTGCTATAGGAGAGTTAAAGAGGGCGGGCGGGGGGCACTTCTCTCCGCGCGCCAGCAACTCATCCCTTTCAGGTGCCAGGCCAAGAGCAAGACAGCTTTAGCCGAACATTAGACGGACACACATGATAGCTGAGCTGACAATACTTTATTCGCTCAGGTGGATAAGATTTGTTTGAGGAGAACATTATACTTCACTCATGATATGTTCAGATGCTACAATTGCCAAGACATAAAACAGCTTGCAACAAATGAAGAAGATACACGTCTCTTACACTAGATACTGCATAACGCCATAGTATCGAGATAGTGCTGATTGCGATACCAATCCATACACCATAATATGATGATGAATCACATGCCACCCATACCAAAGCCACCGAATCGTTTCACCAACTCTTCTGTCTTTTCTTGGTACTCCTTTGCCTTCTCTTCATTTTTTTCTATCCCTTCATCACCCTGAGTATACATGACAGCCAAATTGTAACAGCTCGGCGCATGACCTCTCGAACATCCACGTTGCAACAATTGCTCTGCAAAGAGTGGATCCCTTTTCAATGACGCTCGTTTGTCACTCGCTAGTTTCTGTCGATTGCGCTCGTTAGATCTCACTTGCAACTCTTTTAGTCCACGTGCTTCTTCTGGAGATACATTGTCCGCGTCTGAATTAACTTTGTCCCCTCTCAATAACAATGTTGCAAGTGTGAAACAGCTGACCGAATCTTCCTTCTCTTCACAAACAAACTTGAGCAATTCAGCTGCCTTGGGAGCGTCGTATGGAACACCTTCGCCTAAGCTTCCGGGATAGCTCAAGAGCATTTTGGCTTGGAGGTAACATGCCCCACCATGGCCACCTCTACACGCTCGATCAAATAATTGATAGCCCTCCGGTCTCGAAAATTTTGTATGACCTTTCCCTGTCATTCTCATCTGCGCCAAATTAAAACAGCTCGGGGGATAGGCTTTGGTACTATTAACTTCCACTCCGTTGGGACTGTTATCATTCGATGGACGGAAACATGTGTTGTGGTATAATTCAGCGGCATCAGCATGCTTTCGAAGGAAGAGTGAAAGATATTCGGCAGTTGAGAAACAAGCCACCATCGGACCTTTGCCATTGTTACAAGCTCGTATGTACTCTTCCACTTGCTCTTTGGATTCATCGTCGATAACGGAGGGTAGATCAGATACGATTCGGTCTATTAGGTCGTATTCTTGACCGGTCGGTGTCGGGGCTTGGTAATCAGATGGAAAATTGTTGGTCAAGTCGTCATCGTCTGATACACGAAATGTGGGAGTTCGGATACTTTTTTTCTGTTGATCATCATTCACAGAGAATTCATCACCTCCGCCCGAGACCGAATTGGTAGATTGACTTGCGCCCATGGTGGTGGATTGAGGCTTGATACCCAACACCGCGACGCATTGAAATGATATTCGACAACCTATCTACCGTGTAATTCACTGTCCTCCCGGCGAGGCGTGTGTCAGAGGGAGGAGGAGAGAGTCCAATTTTTTACCAGTGGTCCCTTGTAATAATCTGAAGAGTACCTTTTATTTTGCAAACAGTTCCTATTATCTGCCACTCTTTTTCTGGCCGTCGTACGTCAACCGAAAATCTATTGGAGATGAGGGAATTCTGTAACATTTTTTACACTTTGTTACATGTAACTAAGTTACACTAATGTTACTGGCAGAGTGTTAAGAGTATTAAGAATTGTGTTACTATGAATAAAAAATGTTATTGGACAACGGGGTCGGGGAGGAGACGACCGCGTCGACGTCGCCGTACCCGATCCCAAGCGCGTTCATCATGTACAAGTCCCCGAGCATGGTTGACGAACGGTTGTGACGTCGGACCGTATCCGGGGTGGACGGAGCGTGTGGCGATGTGGGCGATTGTTCGCGGGGGGATCGAGGGGGTGGACGACGACGCGTCGTCGTGGCCACGAACAACTCGACGCATTCGTCGTCATTTCCATCGTTCGTGGTATTCGTGGCGTTCGTCATCGCGCTCATCGTGCCGAGTCGTTCCCTCGGCGAGTTCGACGGCGATCGGGACGGCGGTCGGAATATTCCCACCCTATTACCCCCGGGGGGCGACGTTCCCGCCCCCCCCGTCGTCGTCGTCGTCGTCCCATGCAGCGCGGCGTTATGCGCGCGTTGTTCGCGGTCGCCCGCGCCGCGATAGGCCCCCTCGCGCCTGCGCGTCGGCACGTCCTCCCGTCCCCGCGCCATCGCGGCGGATGTCATCCCCCCCCCCCCTCCTCCTCCTCCCGCGTCAGACCCTCCCGCCGCTGCGAATACCGCCCCGAAAATCCGTCTACTCCCCCCCCTCCCATCATCCCTCCCATCATCCCCCGCGACTGCTGCTTCTGTCGTCCTCCCCCACCTTCCGCGCGTGACGAAAATGCGCGCGCGATGGTATTACAACGACGCATTCCGGCATCGTTGTCGAAGTCGTTATCCGTAAGGTCGCTCGTATTCGAAATTATCGACATCGACGATCGCGTCAATGCTATCGGCTCGATGTTGGACACGCCACTGCCATTTCGCATTCGATATATGTCGTCCAGAATATTTTCGTCTCGCCGCGCGTTGTTGATATGGTCGATCGCGGGCGGGGTGGATGGGGAGGAGGGTCGATGGCGATCTTCGGCGGGATGGGAGATGCGGTGATATCGCACAACGATGCCGGTGCGTCGCGTTCGTAATTGCCGTCGACGACGACGACGACGACGACATCGTCGTTTGCCGCCGCGTCGTTCGCGTCGTCCTCGTCGTGGTCATCGCCGGCGTCGCCCCCTCCCTCGCGACGTCCGACCCTCGTCATCGTCGCGTCGTCGTCGCATTCGCTTCCCGCCCCCCCTCCTCCCACGCCGCCTCCCCCCCGCGCGTCGTCGTCGTTGCCGCCCCGCTCCCTCGTATCCCGCACGATGGTATCCCCGGTCGCCCTCCCGATGGCGATGGGCGGCGGCGGGGGAGGCGTTCGCGATTGTGTCCCCGATCCTACTCCCGATCCACGCGCCTTTTTTTTCAGCTCCTCTTTTCTATGGCTTTCCACGGTGTTCCTTTTTTTCGGAGTCGAAATGCAAGTCGAGAAACCGTGTCAGTTAGTGTCGTCCTGCTTTCTCAAGTTTCTTCAACTTGGCAAATCACTGCCAAGTTCCAACTTGGCAACCAAGTTCGAAACTTGGTAGCCAAGTTCGAACTTGGCAGTCGCTACGGGCGGAACACGTGGAAAGTATACCAAGCCAAAAAAACTTGGCAGAAAATTAGCAACTTGGCACAAATACTGCCAAGTTCGAACTTGGCAACCAAGTTCAAATTTGGTACTTGGCACGAACTTGGCACGAACTTGGCAGTGATCAAATATCACGCAAGTGGTATATCTCTAATAGTTGAGCACGGTGATCTACGCCTGCTAAATCTACACACTGAAAATCAGCTGTAAAAAAAAGAGACCAGCCCACCTCTCTCTCGCACAAAAAACTCCTCCCCGGCACACCCTCGTCAACATGGCCGCGACGATCGAGGAGGACGTCTCCCTCGACGACGATGACATCGAGGAGGGAGACGATGACGGGGGGGAATCCTTCGTCCTCCCCAATTTTATGCCCGCCGCCCGGGACATCATGCGGAGGTTCCCCCGCCGCCCAGAGGCGGCCGGAGCGGCGACCGAGGCTCGCGCCTTCAGCGAGATCTTCGGCACCCTCTCCGCAACGTGAAGGGTGTGGTCCCTCCTCAATGAGGAGGAAATCCAGCCTCCCGGCGGGCGCCCGAAGCATCTGCTTTGGTAACTACACTCTTTAAAGGTGTACCCATTTCAGGCCCCGGGTTGTGCGGCCGTAGGCGCGTCCGTCGGAGCCGTGGACCCGAAGACCCACACCGACAGTGGGTCTGGGCCTACATCGAGGCCGTCGCTCAGCTCGTCGAGGTCGTNTGGACCCGAAGACCCACACCGACAGTGGGTCTGGGCCTACATCGAGGCCGTCGCTCAGCTCGTCGAGGTCGTCGTGAGATTTTTTGATTGTTATGTTAATTTTTTTCTTGACAGTGGTTTTATCGCCTAAGCGGCCATTGACGCGGCTGACTCGTCGCGGCGGCCATCGTCAGTGTCAGCGTCGTCGTCGTCGTCGTCGTTGAAGACGAGCCATTGTTTTCGTTTTCATCGTCGTCTTCATCTCACCCTCCTTCCTTTCCTCCCCCCTCCCTCTTCGGCCGCAGGTCGATTTCAAGAGGTGGAAGGAGGGGGACCTAGGGGACGGGGCGGGGGGGAGAGGAACGATTAATGTGGGGATAAAACATGGCGGAGGGGCAGCAGCAGCAGCAGCCTCAGCAACGACAACAACTGCCCCCCGCGTTGTCGTCCAAGGACGGCGGTGGCGAATGTGGGCCGACGAGCAGTAGGAGGAGAGGGAGGCGGGGCGGTGGGGGGGGCGGTGGCGGGGGGCGGCGGTGGTGGAGCGGGTGTAGGAGGGGAAGCAGGTAAAGTAGGAGGTGGCGGTGGCGGTGGGGGAGAGGCGGGAGGTCGATCCCAAGGACGTGGACGCGGGTCGTCGTCGTTGACGCCGGACGGGAGGACGACGGCCAACGACCACAACACACGTTCAACCGCTCCTCCCACGTTGTCATCGACGACGACGACGACGACAAACAGCGCCCCCTTGCCTCCGCCCCAGGACTCCGCGGACGACCCATCCGGACAAATAGTAGTACTAGTCCATTATAATATCTTATAAGAAATTTAGCAATCATTATTCTATGCAAGCCTATCATCATCATACTCATTATGTTAGGGCGGAGGAGGGAGGTAAAATTGTAAAATAATTAATTGAATCGTAGGATGAGGTGAGCTGAGGGCGACCAGGCAGGAGTGGCGAGGGAGTTGGGGGGGCTGGCCCCCTTTCCCTCAGGCTCATTAGCTGCGACCTTTTTCACTTTCACGTAATGACAACAAACATCATCATGAAAACCGAATCCGCTATGATACTCGCACTCGCACAATTATCAGCACAAGCATTTATCACTCAATCACCCTCGCCCTCGTGTCATGATGTAGATTTGTTTCCCCTCCATCGAATGAAACTCTCGCTGGTGGGACTGTCGGGCAACCAAGGGGTGCGTTCGCAGCGAAAGGGGACAAGACACCGTCGCCCACCAATGACTTCTCCTACTAGCCTTGGTGTCCACGGAAATAACCACGGTTCAAAGCCTAATCGTAGACGAGAGCAATCGCAGCTACAGCGTCAGCCTCGGCCTCTGCATCAGGAGAAAAAAAGAACATTAATCAACGAGGCCAACACGTTTGGAGAAGCAATTCAATCTGCTCAGACAATATCTGACCACCTGTTTGTCGCTGAAAAATTTATCTGGCTACCAACTGATGAACATTTGCAACCACATTTACGAACGCAGCTGATCCATCACGAGAAACGATGGAGATGGGGAAGTCAATTACTCGAAGGGTTGGGACAGGCTGCTTTGTCTTCTTGGCAAAATTCTTCAGGTTTTAAGCTCAAGTTGCTGTCTTTCGACGACCCCGAGGGTAATATTTGGACTGACGGAAGATTGGCGAGGGCAATAATGTCTGTGGCTCTTCCAATGGGACTGAATAATGATGAAGAAGCGATGATTAATCGTCCAGAAAAGGAGGGCGTTTGGATTTCCGCGGCGCTCAGAGGTTTGCATACGTTGTCTGGATGCATTTCCCCCAGAGCTCCATCTTATGCGTCACCGCCGCAAGAGATGCAGAATTGGATCTATCTTCATCGTGGAATTTCGATGTTAATTCAATCGGCGGAAAAATTATCGAAAAAATATCCATTTAAAGATGCGATCGAAGTTCGTTGGGCGATACGAGGTTTGGTTGTGAGATTGGAATTGGCGAACACCATCTTGTCATCGAGTGATGCAAAATTAGAGCAGTACGATTGGTCTATCTTCGATTTTACTTCACCCAATCTCAATTCTCGAGCGTCAACCTTACCGTTTGACGTCTTCTCACACTGTCTTCCATGGCAAATGGGCTCGTCATCATGCGGCATTTATTATGGTTATCCTACGCAAGATTTACTGCCAACGCTTCTACAATCCATACCGTTCCGCTTTGATACGCTGAAAACACGGACAGGTTCCTCGGTCATTGAAAGACGAGGGACTGCTTGGCTTGCCGAAGAGGGAATTGGAGCCCTCGCCTACTCAGGTGAGTTTCCTTGACGTGGGCGTATATGGATCGTCCCATTTCTTCCTCATATCCAAACACACTTAGGTAAACTGATGAAGCCATTCGAAGTACCGGAGATTGTACGAGAGTTAATGCGGGAGGTCGAACAATCGTGTGTAGAGAGAGAGCAAATGCAGATATCCTCGCAGATAATAATGACATCGCTGGGTCATTCATCATCTGACACATTTGTTGAGTTCAAATGGGATAGCTTTGCCTCCCCTTTGTACGACGAGCTCGTTCAATGCTTGCAGCCTGAAGACCAGAATTTCGCTACATTTTTCGACTGTGCTTTATGCAATCATTATCACGACGGAGACGCTGCCTGTAAATTCCACACAGATCCAGAGGTATGTTTACTCTGCGTCTTGTGTCGTTTTTGTGATCCGTTTTGATCCTAAACTGGTGGATGCTTGCCTATCTGTTCTCGTAGCACGGGACTCATTGGCACAGAACGACTGCGGTTGTGAGCTGTGGTACGTCGCGGATGTTTGCATTTCGACCTATCCCAGATGTTACCAACTGGAAGGAATGGGATGAAATCGATCCATCTGCTCCCATGGAGGCAAACAAACAAAATGATAACGCATCTGTAGCTCTGCAACTGTTTCCGGGAGATGTTGTATTCATGACGGGAAGATGTAACGACGTATTTCATCATGCAGTATATTCCTCTCCATCGGAAGGGATAGCCATGAACGATAGTCGTGTGAGTTTGGTATTCAAAAGAGCATTGGATCGTGGAGGAGGAAGGAGAGGACATGGGCTGGCAGGCGAGGGGAGAAGATCGAGGCAAAGGAATAGTAGGTAGTCAAAAGATTGTTTGTAACGGGACAATTAACTAAATCATGACCTAATACGGATCTCTCGTATGCTGTTTCGGAGCTTTGACCAGAGTTGGCCTCTCTCGTAATCAGAATTGAGGACATAATCCGCTGGAATCTCTAAGCTAACCCATGCGTCGCCATCTTCAACTCCAGCAAACATGTTATCAAGCTCCTTTTCAGTGAATTGCATGTAATTAAAGAAGAACTTGCATCGATTCGTCTCAATCAATCCAGCGTCCGCTGATTCCATAGCGGATACTATCCCACCTTCGAATATTCCGGATGATCCAATCATAGAATCTGATTTGACGGGACCGTCGGTACCTCCAGCGGAATGGAGGAGCATTGCGGTATCACTCCCATCATATCCTCCACGGAAAAGACGATTATTTGAGAGGGCTCCCATCACATTAGGAGACATTTCGCCTATCATGAATGCCGTCGGATGATCTAGAACTACTCCTCGAGCAATGGTATTTTCTTGTTCATCCAGTCCGATGGCATATATGAACACAGCACTCCTCATCAAAAAGTGGTCGTACTCATGAGACGGTGCCACCAGAATCACACCCGGTCGAATGATGGCATCGTTCCCAGAGCCCAGATATCTTATTTTCGACTCCCCCTCATTGATGGATGAATCGCAGGTCATTTGGATTCGACTCAGGGACCACGAGCGACATTGAGGGACATCTGATCGGATAAGAAAATCATCGGAGAAAATATTTTGATGATGCGTAGGTGATAGATGATGTCTGAATGAAAACGCAAGTGACCTATTCGATGAAGTTGTTATTGTAAATAAAACAACTCCGATCGATGAAAAGGAAATCGCCATGACGAAAAACAAGGTGTGAGAGAATCGTGATGTTTTGTGTCATGGCAGCCGGCCGTTGTGGTGTTTGTCGAGAGAGGATGAGGTGGTTCCGAAGGAGGTATGTAGGATGTACTATCGCTAATTTCTCGCCGATTTCTTCACGCTTTGGGCGGGACGCATTTTTTGTCTCTTGTTCTACTACACCTTTTTCATCATAACAATTCTCCGGAGGAGAAGCGGCTGCGCAACGAGAGAGCCAGCAATATCGAGTAAATCCTCTCAAAGACGCATTCATCTCTCGCTAGGTATGTATCGTTGAGTTGGAAAAGCTGTTGAGAGCGGTCGGTCGTTCTGTCAATGGCGAAGGACCTCCGCCCCTTGGCGCCTGCAGCATGCGTGGCGTTCTGCCGAAGTGCTTGGAGTTAATCCTACGTAGCGACCAGTGAGACGCCTACATATGCCGGCGGCCGCTTCAGTGCACCGACGATCCCCCCCCCTCTCCCCCCCCTCACCAATGTCGCCAAATAGTATCAAATAGGGGCACGTGTCTGCAAGCTAATCCTTCGATTGCGATGGGCCCTCCGTGGGTACAACGCTGACCTCAGCGACGCGGCTTGTTTGTATGGTATGGTACTTGTTTGCAGAGGACAGACGCAGGCCAAGCGCCGCCAAGTCCCGGAAGTGCGATTGTTCAACATGTCATCGTCATTTCTTTAGGATTGCATCCAAGTCTCCCACAGTCATTGCTTGACCATGCATTATTTGACTCCTTATTCTCCTAACTAGATTCACTTGTTATTCCGTCTCTCCTAACCCTGTGCTGTTATCACGGTTATAATGAACAGCATTGAAAAATGTCAATTGTCGAGGCAGCCGATGTGCTCCTCGATCCCGATCAGGGAGGAGCTCTGACTGTCCCAAGCCCAGTGATCGAGGCGGCGGCCGCGACAAACTCGAACGGTTTCACCACTATGCCCGAAAACAACCAAAGCGCTGCCAACGACAAAAGATGGCTCGAGAACTTCAACATACTGAAGCCTTGCGTGATGATCGATGGATCTGTAGACTACTCCTCTCTGGATGAGGAAACGCAGAAGCGTATGAAGAACTTTGTAAGGGACCAAAGGAAAAATTACAGGAAACGTGAAAGCCACCCCGATGAGCCGAATCCCATGACCCATAATCGTTTGTGGCTGCTCCAAAGTGTTAAATTTAATTTTAAGCCATCCGACACTCTCAAAATCTCGGCGCAGGAGAAGAAGCAAGCTAAGGCAATGCCGAAAGAAAAGAAGGCTGATGACTCGATTATCGAATCTGCGGCGAATGCGGAAAAGGCTGCTTCAGCGAAGAGGCCGACTCCAGCAAAAACGAAGAAATCCAATTCCCTTGAGGCGAAAGATTCAGGTTCCGATTGCAAAATGACAGCAACGAAGAGTTCAAAGCCATATTCCGGAACTTTTTCAACAACTCCTACAGTTGCTCACGATTGCTTTGAAGTCGATGATTCGGATGATGATTCGGATGATGATCTGGCGAATAAACCGCCTTCTTCCTCAAAGAAGTCGACGCCACTAAAGACTGATGATGCGAGTTCTGAAGGCAACACGTCATCAAAGAAAACTCCCAAGACGAGTTCATCAACAAGCCCTCCGACCTCTCGCAAGAGGTCTGGCAAACCTACATACATCGAAATGATTCATGATGCAATCGTGGCTCTGAAGGACCGCACTGGGTCATCAGCACCTGCTATCAGCAAGTGGATTTTGGCAAATAACGAACATGCAAAATCCACTCCTCCTAATATGTTCAAAAGTCGACTTCAGTTGTCCATTAAGCAAGGCGCGAAAGACGGCCGCTTCACGAAGGTTAAGGGCAGCTACAAGATCAATAGCGAGGTAAGAAGATGCGCCAATTTATGTCCATTCAGAGTTGAACTGCTTGACTAACTGATGACCATAATCGATGATCATATTTATCAGTGGATGAAGAAACAACGCGAGGCAGCCAGGTCGCTTGAGGTGGCAAAAAAGAAAGCCGAGAAGCAACGTCAGAAGGATCTTGATAAGTTAAAACAGCAGAAGATTGAGGAAGCAGCAAAGATAGAAGTTGAAAATGAGAAAAAACGGAAGAAGATTGAATCTGAATTGGTGCGCCTACTATCGAATTTGACACATGTATGTTTTTTGTGATTGTTAGGCAAACCACTTTTTCTCACCAAATCATACCATTTCTTTTCAACCGTGGGGAAAATACAGACGCCTGAGGAGTTGGAAGAGGCGAGACGAAAGTTGCAACTCAAGGAGGAGGCCGAGGCTCGGAAGAAATACATTGAGCAGCAATTACGAAAACGCCGATTCCCCATTGAGGACATGCGTCTCCACAAGGAGGACAAAGAATGGGGAGTCAAGCCTCCAGCACATGTATTAAAGCGCCCAGCACTACCCCACACACTAACTTGCTTAATTCCCCCTCATCTACGGTCGAACGCTCCGAAAAAAATTCTGGGCACAGCTGCGAATGCATCGTCGTCTGGAAATGGGTCATTGTTGGGTGGAGGCTGTGATCGCGGACTGATTACAGATGCCATTCATGTTTTCCACTTTTTTTGTGGCGATGTGGGTCTGACTGACGTAGAGAATCCAGTTCCAAATTTTTCTTTTAAGACGTTGCTCTACGCGCTGGATGAAGTCTTGAATGGAAACGCCAGGGTGGCGAAATCGCTACCGCCTCTTCTTACTCATCTTTTTGTCACAGCGCTTCGCATGTTGACGACGCCACGGCTTGTCGACAACGATGATGCTGATCTCCTGCCAGTAGATTTGAGGCTTCGAGAAGATGTCTCGAAGTTGAGAGATGGTCTGAACGCTGTGTCCTGGTGAGTTATGGTGTTTTATTCAAGGTGCCGTTGCTTGTAATTTTATAAATCACTTATTTCTTGTTGCCATATCTAAATGAAAGGTCACAAGTTGCTTTCTTTTACATTGATCTGATGGAACGTTACTATACCTCAGATCTTTCGGTTGAGGATGGTGTGTTGTCTGGGAACGACAAGTTTGACATGAGATATTATTGGAACACCAATGCGACGGAAGATGAACAAATAGAATCTGAGCCCACAAACAATGGCGACGACGGTGTTAATCTGGTTTCCAAAAAGTTCAGAGCCTATCTTGGAGATTCACAGGGTGTGTTCGAGAAAGGATATTGGAAGTTGCAACAGCAAAAAGAACCGTGGACGCTCAAAGCTGACGAGCTGATGGCTATACTACGAACACTTACCGATGACGTCTTGGCAAAAAGACCCGACCTAGCGGAGGACATTGCTAGCCGAGGTGCAAAGCTCAACGAATTATTTAAGGCAAAAAGAAATGCGATTGTGAAGTATAACAAAGTTCGATTGGCTTATGAGGGACCCAAAAAGCCGTCCAGGCCGAAGAAAACCGAAGGTAATGACGAGAAGGGCGACAACGAAGAAGAAGAGCAACCTGATGATGAACCGAAAGACGAGGACGAAAAGCCTTTTGTACCAACCGCAACCAAACAACAGTTTATCACTGCGGAGAAAGCTTACAACAAAGCTGTTGACGCCTATGAGGCCGGTCTAAACAAATTGGTCTCTCGGACAGAGCCCATCGGCTTCGACCGTAACTTCAACGCCATCTATTTCTTTCAACATGATCCAGCGATGCTGCACGTGGAACAGCTCAAACAATCACTAGTTCCTCCTGAAATAAAAAATTTAGGCGCTGAGTTCACGCCATTCAGTAGCTGGCATTTCATTGATACAAAACCTCTATTTGAACAGTTTCTGGAAAGCTTGGATGATCGTGGACAGCGTGAAGATGAAACGTTGAAAATTTGTTCCAATCTCACCATGCTCAAGCGTCGGCTTCAGGAGGACAAGAAGGAGAACAACCGCGCCGCGGCGCGAGAACGTGAGAAGGAAGAATTAGAGAGACGATTGGAAAACGCGAAGAGCGCATGCGATGCTGAGGATGGAAGGCGCAGTGGGAGGCTGGCGGGTATTGCCGTCGAAGAGTTGAAAAAAACGGAAGAGGAGATTAAAATATTGGCCAGGACACATGAAGCCGAAGAACGAGGCGAAAAGCTAGGCAGGGAGCAAGCGTCTGATTACTCATTGCTTACTGGTCTCAATCTAGTAACAGACTTTTTTGCAGACCAGAGAACGACTAGGAGTATTAAGAAGTTTGACAAAGACAGCCAAAATGATGCTCATGTGTTGGCAAACGTCCCACCTCACAAGCTATGGATGGATGATAACATTGGAGGCAATGGCACTCTTAACGTATTAGCTGAGGCTTTGACTGCGTTGGAGAAAAAGTGTAATGATCTGTTTCCATGGGATAGAGAGGATATTACCCGCGAGGCTTGGCTCAAGCAGATGAGCGATGCATCCTGCGCTTGGGCTATAGACTGCGTAATGCAAATGGGTCCATCGGCTGATGACGAGGATTCAAATGATGCTAACGATACAAGCCCAAACAAGAAGCAAAAAATTGAGCCAATATCAGGGACTTCGTATGCTAACCTTGTAACCACGATCAAGGTGAGAATCTCAATCGTTTCCCGCTTTCGTCGGCGATTAGTCCAACCTGACATTTTTTATCCACAACCTTATTCAGGTCTGCTTGAAGGACATGGAAACACGCATCTTCACAGGTAAGTCAATGTATTCTTTCATATCGTGACAGTGTTTAATCAACCGAGTCACAACTCCCGTGAAATCCTCGTCCCACCCCTTGCGATTGTAGAATCTGGTAAAAAGAGGTCTATAGAAGAGGCGGACTTAGTAGAGGATGAAGATGCTTCTTCGTACGAGGAAGATGACAAGGAGCTTACAAAGCGCCGAAATTCCTGGAAGATCAAAATCAATGCTCTCAAAAGGATCCCAACGCACCGATATGGACTTATTCGTGACATTATTGCCGCGGCGATAACTGTTGCACGCAAGTCTCATCTTAACCAAGTTGCCGCAGATTTAAAGACTGCACTACAACTATTTCGTCCGGGAGCGGGTGGAGAAGCCAGATCTGCCGCCATTAAGGTTCTAGAAAAGCATGGCGGATACGACGGTTCGGATGAAGAGGGTGACGACTTTGAAGAGCTTGCAGCAGCAAATACTGGGGATCCAAATCCCGAAGAAAATGCTAATGCTGAAATCGCATCTTTACTCTGTGATGAATTCAGAATGATCAGCGGAAGTCTCGGTGGCGATGATTTCGCAGACAAATCTGATTGGAGTGATGCCATCAAAGACTGTAAGTCGGTGTCGAGGCTCGCTGTCATGGTTCACTCATTTGTGTCAAAAGCAGAACGCATTTTAGTGCAACTCAAAGAAGAACGCGAAATCCTCGATGGAATTCTTGGCCTTAATGCTAAACGAACATCAAGGTCCAAAGCAGGCATTAAGAATCACGACTCGAGTACTCCCATTTGGTGCAATTCTAAGTTGACAGACAAGCTAGTTAAAGCAAGAGTCAAAGGTTATCCATGGTGGCCTGCTCATGTCTGCACTCCTTTGGACGTGGTTGTCGCTGATGCGTTAGAAGGAAGTGGCTATACTTTAGTCTCATCAGTTGGAAATGAAGGCATGTTTATGGTTTCTGAAAAGGATGTGGTCGAGTTTAGCGAAGAGACAGAAGAGGACCTCTCTAAGTATGATAAATCTACCCTCGAAGATTTTTATGAGGTATGATTCATTATTGCTTCTTGTCTCTTGTATTTTGTGTTATTCAGCTCTAACTCATGCCGATATTTACTTCATATTCTTTCAGAGCATGGCGATAGCAAAGAAGCTGTGGCGTCAACGCAATCGTGGTATGGCGTCACCTTGGGGTAAGAAGTCAAGGTTTTCCATCATGGTGGAAGAGAAAAAGTCAGATTGAAGAGATAATGATCAACTATTCAGGATGAGGATCCACATGGACTGGGCATTGATTAATTGAAAAATGCAAAAACTAGGCAGAAGAGTATTTGAGCCCAATTTCATCAATATATATAATATCACGAGAGTGAGCACCTGTGGCTGACTCGCATTGCTGACTACAGACGCAAAACTTTAAATTTGAGGCAAATTAGTAACATCTTTTGTAGATATCAATTCCCTGTGCAACTGCTGATTTCAATTACTTGCATTAATAAGGTAGGATTGCTTTGTACTACCATGAGACATTCCATATCTGTCATCAAATGTGCAATTCGTTTTGAATCTATTTGACGAATGGGAGTGCCAGATGTTGATTTTCTCACCATCAAGCAGAGATTCATCCACCGCCTCCAACTCCACACTTCTTAACATGCTTTCTCCTTCATTGATCAATTCATCGTCCGCATCAGCAATCATCTGTTTCTGCTTTTTTGCTTCATGTTTCTCGTACTGTCCCATCTTTCCAATGACTTTTGGCATATTCTTGCAGTGCACTCTCTTGAGATGACTTCTCCTTTTTCTTCTCTTCCTCCTCCTCCTCCTCCCTATTGTGCTTGTTCATTGTCCACACCTCCTTTTCCTTACAGGAGCAGTGATGTAGGCGTTCATGACGTCGCCAGTCTTAATGTCGAGGCTGTTGAGGGCAGCAATGGTCAGGGCAATTCGGACGGTTTCATGGGAAACAACGCTAGCGTACATCATAGCGGCGGGAGCTTCGATCACATGTCCACCAGCGACAAGCCTAGCTTTCTGACTGAAGCCAGTCATTTTGATATCAAAGATCATGTGGCAAGGAATTTTCTTGTAACCACCTGGGGCCGTTTCCCCTTTAGGCAAGATCCAGAATGCAACCCGGACATTTTTCATTTCCTTTGCAATCGCTTCGGTCCAGAGGGTATTGCCATTTATGCGGTCAAGCTCATATGCTTGCTTAACGGTCTTAGGGACTTCGATTCCATATTTGTGGGTCCGTTTGAGGTAACGTATCTCACGTTTGCAAATGAGAGAGATGATTCACTCCCGTCGGTGGAGGACGTCGTTAATCCACCAGTTGAAGGCGGGCTCGTGGTCAATGCCGGTGGTCTTAGCGTATTCGGCGGTCTGGACAGGATGGGACTCCTTGAGGTCTTTGAGGTCTATCCACGATGTGGAGCCATCTTTCCATAGGCAGCATAATTGCCAACCGATGGTGGAGCGCGTCTTATAAGCGCGGCCGTTAGGCTGTATACGGGTCTGGTCCTTCAGCGCTAGGGCTGAATCAAGTCGTCTATGGTCAATGATTGAGTCGAAAAGGTAATATTCGTAACCGTCGGGGTCGCACTGTGAGTACATAGATTCTGCAATAAGGTTTGCAGTGAGCTCAGTGGAGTCGCCGTCGTCAAACTGAACGACGTATTCCCGAGTATCAAGGATCCGATTGTCATTGGATAAACCGGTTGGGTTTCCATCGGCATCCCTCTTGCGAGAAGCAACGCGTCCTTTCTTAAGGATGCCGCCGAGTGGGAGGCGAACCTCAGCACCGACAAAGGGGTCGTTTGCCTCTGGTGTCACCTTAACCTCGAGGTCTGGGATGTCGGGGTCATACTCATGAGGGTCGTAATGGTCGTGGTCCGGGGTCAAGTCTTCAGCGGGGAAGTCATCGTCACGAGCCGGTCGTCCGAGGGTATCCCGGATGGAAGCGTCAAACTCGGAGCGCATACGGGTATGTGTGGTACAATGGGTCTCTTCGTCGGTAAGGTGACGAAACGTCGATCGGCATGCGAAAGTGCCGTTGCTTTTAAGAATCTTCGCAGTGAGAGCAGAACCGACGTCGGTCGCTGGTCCAAGGTAGCGGCCAAGGGTCATTTTGTTGTCAGGGAAGCTGGGTGCGTTGTCGCGGAACATGACCCAGTCATACCAGCCAAATTCACAAATATGGCTGATGTCAGCAGTGTTGCCGGTCATTATGGTCTCCGGGGTCTCACCACGGGTCTCATAGATGTCATTTACGGTGCACGAACGGATGTATCCTTCCAGTTCGATGCAATGGTCCCAAAGGGTCTTTGGTGAGCCGGTCTTAAGCATTTTTCTAGAAGCTCCCCGCTTCAACTCACGGATGCAGCCTTCAGCGGCATTCATCCACGGGGAGTAGGGCTCGGTCTGTCGTTTGTGGCAATCAGCCTGCCGGAGCTTGCGACTGAAGTCGCCAAGGGTCTGCTCCTTCGATCCGTCCATGATCATCACCGGTGGTACGCCATCGCGGTGGAAGAGTAGGGATAGGGTCTCGTGTGCATCACCCTTTCGTTTCATCGGGTGAGCGCGCGTCCAGCCAAAGGCCGTGCAGTACGCTTGGGCATATTTGTTTCCTTGGCGAGAGGTCGTGCCAGCCACAAGCGTGTCAGTGAAACATGCGTGGGGCATGCGCTTATATCTGAGCATGCGGTCGTTGGTCGGGAAGCGGCGGGTCAGGGATGGGTCCAAACATATTCGGACGCCACGCTGGGTAGTCTTGGTGAGGGTCCGTTTGGCTTTGTGTGGGGATATACACCAGCGTTTCGATAGGGTCATGAAGTCAACGCCTGGGGCTTTCCGGGCGCGAACATTGCCGGTCATACTCGGGCCAGTGTCCAGGCTGGATATGACAACATTGGAAGACAATGCTTGATGAAAGTTATCATCGTGGGTAATGTCGATAAGGTCAGTGTAAGTAGAAGAGATGGAATTGATGACGATTGAATTCCTTGGTCCCCTCACATCGGCGTAAGTGCATACTTCGCCGTGGAGATTCGTCATCGCAAGCTCTTGGTCGCGGTAAAGGGTCGAACTGGGGTCCCAGGTCAGAGTGTCCGATGTCAAATGGACATGGGGGTAAGTCTCTTGGTCATAGAATTGATCGGCAGTGACAGTCCTCACATTAAGCAACGAGATAACGC
>JALLBA010000918.1:0-30804 GCA_036939675.1 Cyclostephanos invisitatus
ACGAAAAAGGGAGGTCTATAAAGCTCCCTTTTTCCGCCTTCCCCCCTTTTTTGCATATTCCAATCCGGATTATGCATAATCTAAATTTGATTATGCATAATCTAAATCAAATTATGCATAATCCAAGTATTCGTATCTATCTCTATTTTGCATAATCTAACTTTTATTATGCCAAATAAGACCTTTATTATACATAATCAATATCGCATTTTGCATAATGTGAGTCTGAACCTATTTTGCATATTCCGATCAAGATTATGCATAATACAAATTGGATTATGCATAATCTAATTAAGTTTACGCATAATCTAATTGTTCGTACCTATGCCTTTTTTGTATAATCTGACTTCGATTATGCAAAATAACACCTATATTATACATAATCTATGTCGCATTTTGCATAATCTGAGTCAGACCCTTTTTTGCATATTCCGATTTGGATTATGCATAATTTAAACTTTATTATGCATAATCCAAATCGGATTATGCATAATCTAAGTCCTCGTACGTATCTCTTTTTTGTATAATCCGACTTTGATTATGCAAAATATAATCTATATTTTGCATAATCAGTACTTTATGCATAAAAAAGTTTTGATTATGCAAAATATTGACACATCCAGCTCTTTTATTTATAATCCTGACCATATTATGGAAAATGTGAAGTCGGTCTTTCCGCTTTGTCATTATTTATCGCCATGACAACTGCCGCTTGCCACATTACCAATGATGATGACAAAGGTTCTAATCCTGACATGGGAGCTTTATTTTATCATCGCAGGTACAAAGGATTTATTCCCACTGTGATAGAGTCCTTCAAGAACTGCGTCAGCGCGCACATGACAATGTGACTGAAGCAGAAAAGACCGATTTTTGGAGATTGCATTATCAATCTGTTTTACAACAAGGGCTGAAGGAGTTTGGTGGTTGTAAGAAGAACCTTCTTCCAACCAAGAATACGGCGTACGTTGATTTAAAAGATACCTAGTTCTTGGTTATTGCTCCTACACTTACTACGATTGTCGTTGTGATGCGCTAGCTCGTGGAAATGAAAAGAAACAAAACGGAAGCAAATCTACTCATTTTCCGTTATTCAAATTCTCTGCACAACCCCCGTTGCAACTGCAGGCACTTGTGCATTTGAAGTTTTTCTTGATGCAGCCACAAAACCCTTTCCTGCAATTCCCATTGGCACATCCACATTTGGACTTCTTGCATGGACTGATTGATTGCGTGACATACTGGTGTGCTTGTTGAATTGTAACTTTGGCTGCGCTGTTGTTAAAATTGTACGTTCCTCCCAGGATTGCATTGCGTACCCCCCGCAATTCCGGTGTAATGTTGGCCTCACTGTTTGCCGTGTATTGCACTTTGTACTGGTCAGCTGCAATATACCACACTCCCAATTTTGATCCGGCTGACAACAGTCCATATTCAGTAGCCACCCTGGCCCCACCGGCTGGACCGATCTTATAGATAATGCCTACAATTCCAATTGCATGGCTGACTGAGCGGTGATCCACCTTTACCGTGACAACGGCACCGGGACCAGCGCCACTTGCTGCAACATGCTGACCCTGCTGTTTCATCATTCTGGTTGCCTGCTTCCGTTGCGCGTTGCGCTTACGTTCCTGTGAATCTGAACGGTGGACATCCGCATGTCGGAGTGGAGTTTTGTCCATGTTCTTTTCCTGCACTCGACCCAACTCGGTAGTCGACGTCTGCGCATTCGTCCCAGGCAGCAGATTTTCAGGAGGCATTTTGGAATCTGTATTTGCTAGTGCAATCTGCTCTGGCGGTGACTTCAAAGAGAACAGGTTTTCAGGGGGCATCTTTGCACCGTCAGTATGATCATTCCATGCGGCAGCTAATGCCAATGGGACTCCATTCTTGTGCGTAAAAGACTGCAATGGTTCTGATGTAGATCTGTTCCTTAAGACATCTGATCGATGCACTTCTGGTAGTTCTGCAATAGCCACCAAATCGATGATGACTGCGCGACAATACGGGCACTTGCTGTTGACACTAAGTGCTCCCTCAAGACATACACGATGGACAGTTTGCTTGCAGCATTCCATTTGAATAAGCACCATGCCAGGCGCATCACAGTAGCAGAAACACAACTGATGTAGATCAATATCTGCATCGGCAGAAGCAGCTGCAGCCGCTGTCACTTCTGGGTTCGGCAAATCAAGACCACTGTTGGGCAGGGATCTGCGGATCTGTGGACGTTCCACAACGCGCACTATAACGTCTTGTTCGGATGTGGTCAGAAACTGTTTCCAGAAGTCCCGGATCATCTTACGAAGACCGTTGAATTCATGTTCGATGCGTATGTTGTCGTAGTCCGTAATTCCATACACCTCCAAGATCTTTGCACAGGCAATCGGCCCACAATTGAATCCGTCCGTCTGAGCCAAAAAGGAGCCTCGTGAGTAGATCCAAATATCCGATCCAAGCGTCAAGGTCATTCCATCAACAAATGACTTGGGTTTTCTGTCTCTTCCACGTTTGACCTGCCTTTTTACGGCTTCATACTCAGCCAACGGAACAACATCCAATGAACACAACATGCATCGCTTAAGAGCTGCATAAACATGATGCAACCAATTATTGAGGTCCCTGTTTAGTCCGTCAAAAATAAGAACCTTCTTGTTCACCACATCAATCTCCAACACCGCAAAATGACTTCCCTCGTGGATAACCGATACAACTTTGGTCGTAGTTGGTGGAAGCGCCTTGATCTGTTCTGGAGTCAAAGTTCCTCGTGGGAAGGTAATGTGTAGTAGTGTGGTTCCTCCTACTACTCCACCCAGTGTGGTTCCTCCTACTACTCCACCCAGCGCGGTATGTGCGTAATGAGCCGCCATTTGAGCAAAAGATGACACGAAAATACCCTCGTACCAATTTGTGGTGTTGATAGTAGAATCTAGGTAGGTGTCATCACCGACCTGGATTAATACAGCCCCGTTCGGAAAGCAGCAATGCGTGCAATGAAGTCGAGGCCATAGAAAGTTGTACGCTCGCAGATCGCTTAATGACGTTTGCAATTGAGCAATATTACCCCTCTCCCATGCCTGCGGAACAGTCAACATTGTTGCAACACGACCTGCTGGGAGATTATTAGTGGGACCACCTTGCACGGCCACGGTGGGTTCTGAGACGCTACTTTCCACCAGAGCCGGCGAAACAGGATCACCAGCAACATTGTTCCTAGATGTAGGACCAGCAGGGCTATCGTACGTAAGTTGGCAAACCAAGCCTCCAATGCTACCTTGTTGTGCAGGATCACCTTCCCCATTATCTTCATCCAGCAATGACCGAGAGTCATCATCTCCAACATCACCATGCTCGTAAACAGCAGTTGTTTCATTGTGTGTGGTTGTGGTGAATGGGGGAAGAAATGGAATACCAGCAGTAGGAACGGCACCAGCAACATCGTCATCGGGATTGAAGGTATCACCAATGGGCAATTCCTCATCATCGTTCGCAAGTTCCGGAAATGCATCTTCATCAATTTCCAATCCCTCCTCCTCGTCATCACCATCAGAATCCACTTCACTCGTAGCAGATAGTACCTGCTGCAACTCAGATGGCACAACGTCCACAATGTCATGCTCCCTAACATACGTCTCAAGCCGATCATTGGGACTAACGGACAATCTCTGTGAAATTGTCCGGCACTTGCGCAGCTCAGAAATCGTGCACTTCAGCTGAGAATGGTACTTCTGCCCAAAAACAGCCTCGTACGCAGACACGCTGCTCGCGCGACAGTCACTGTGGCTATTACAGACGGACATAACCCGGCCCAGGAGTTTTGTCCAATTCACCTCACCAGACCGAAGACGATTCTCGCAGCAAATGCTCTTCAACACCCGCTGCACAAGCTTGTTCGCGTTTTCAACAGATCCTTGGTCACGGGGAGTTCGGGGACGGCCATTGATAACAGCGCAATGGGGATTCATCCCCATAAGCAACTCCACTACAATTGTTGCAATGAATTCCTTCCCGTTATCGGTTTGAAATATTTCTGGATACCCAACAAAACCAAAGTACTTATCCAGCTCAAATGCAACGTAATCTGCCTTCTTCTTTGGCAACGGAGACAGATGGACAAGACCGGTGGAATGATCCTTCACAGTCATAATCCAGCGTTGCATCTGACCATATACATCCAACTTACGCATTGTACGCATATCGATCAGGTCAACCTGAAACCGATCGCGGAACTCGGAAGACAGAATGGGCCTCTTCGCACCCTTACGCACTTCCACCGTTGGAGAGCCCTCATGGCAAACATAGCAAAACCGAATAAATAGCTTGCACAACTCGTAAGTCGGACTGAAGAAACACCCACAGTTCGAAAGTGTCTTGTCAACCTTCAAATGGCCCTGCCTGCTGTGAGCCTCGTGGATAACGTCAAAAAGATCAAGCACGTGAAGGATAATCTTGCCGGATTTTTTGTGCTTGAGGAGAACCTTTGGAGTACCATCAGGAGACGCGGCCTCTTCCAGCTCAAACTTCTTGACGTACTCATACCCACGGATGTGCTTTGTACGAAACGCCTTGATAGATGCATGAAGTGGATCATTTGGATGGAGGCTATCCATCAATGCACCATCCCCCCAGTTCTTCAAGACTTCGACAATTTCGTTGTACTGCTCAACAGTCTTCACGGACTTGTAAACCTTGCTGGGACGCTGAAAAGTCGGATCGGTCACTGGCGATCCATCTGGATTAATGCCAAAAGCATGCCGAAGGAACAACTTGCGATGCTGGGCAAGCATCGTATCATGAGCCTGAGTCATCTGATCCGCATCGTCGGCTGCAGCCCTTGCAACGGCTGCAGCGCTGACAGCGTTCTGCTGGAGTTGGGCCGCGTACTCGCGAAGTGTGGAGAGAGGACCAACGGTGTAGGGGGTGGTGCGATCACCCGCCACCACTGGATTTGGAACACCAGCAGGCACAGTGCGACCGACAGATGACGACGACGATGAAGCGGAGGTACTCTCACGAGAAGGAAGGGTGGACCCACCACCCGATGTAAATGACATGACTGGCAAATGCGAATAATCCCTAACGCACGGCGGACCGCAGGCGCGGACGCGATGGAAGTTTCTTGACCGGAATACGCTGACGATGGACGCGACGGGTTAGCCGAACGCAGTGGCAGCTTCCCCCCCTCCTCCAGCTCCACGAAGAGGACAATAAAAATTTAGACAAGGAAGTCAGGCCATGGAGAAGCCCTACTGCGTTCTTCAACGCCTCCGCAGAATGGCCAGCGAAGGCGAATTCTACAAATTGTGACCCAATTTATGCATATTCCGAGTCCGATTACGCATAATAGAATTTGATTATGCATAATGGGTATCCACATTTTGCATAAAATAGAAAAAAAGAGGATTATGCATAATCTAGTCATTGATTTTGCATAATCCAAATTTTTATTATGCATAATAAAGATTTGATTATGCAAAATCTGAGTAATCGGACGAGTCCAGATTATACATAATAATTTTGGAGTTGCGAGAATAAATGCTTTCTTTCAGGGAGTTGCGAGAAATCTATTTTGGATATCCTGGATTTTGCATAATCTGCCGATTATGCATAAAACGGAAAATGCGGATTATGCATAAAGTCGGATTATGCATAAACTTGGTTTTTGCATAATCGGTGTCTGAAACCGACTTTGCAAAACAGATTTTCAGGATATTCGTAGACACCGATTATGCGAAACGGCGGATTATGCAAAATCGGTGTGACAGATCCGCCTTAGATCGCTGAGCTACAGGAGAAAGTCAGTTGTCGTCGATGTATTTTATGGGGAAAGTGGAAGGTGTCTTTGAGACGGACAATGCAACAGGGCGATATTTTTTGTTGTGAAGGGGTGGGACTTGAATGACTGATGTGTTATTATTGTCTCGCATGCGATGACGCTTTAGAGCATGGGAGCAGTTGGAGTTTGCTACAACACGATAGTGCATGTTTCATCTTATGTCCACCATCAATTATTGTGAGTTATAATATTAATTGTATTTATGATGTCACGAAGAAAGATGCAAATGGCTACTGCAGTGATCCATCCGACGATGGTATCACTGATTCTGCACAATCAATTCATGTATAATTGCACTTATCTAAACCATCCCAATATCACCCCCGTTGAAATCGTAGCTTGCAGACTATTCTCCAACAGCACGTCATAGTTGAGTTCGGCATCCTCGCGCGCCCGATGAGAGATATCATGACTAATCGATCCACGTTTTTCCATCGCTCCGATGGTATTTACATAGTTCACCCTGTACCCCGTACCACTCATGTATTCGGGATGGGCCTGGTACGTGATCGCATACGGCATCGGGCAAGATGATGCGCTCGACATTTGACATGCCGATGATGCGGGAACATCCATGCCGGCGGATCGGTCCTGCGCCGCGACGCGATTACGAAAGCGCGCCACATCCTCAGTCGATGCGAAGTACGCACATGCCTCGTTGGGCAAATTTCCATCGCCGCAGAGTGATATCCCCACCGAGGGTATGGATTTTACCATGTCGCCACGCGTGTAAAGCATTTCCAAGCATCGTACCCCCGATGACGAACGTTCGTTCGTTATCCGTGAGATCTCGCATCCCGTAGCAATTCGATGGTCCCCACCATGGCCGATACGGAACAGGAACCTCCCCTCGTCCGTGAGACGAAATGCCCTCCTCCCCGCCATCGGACCGATGGAACATACGGTCGCGAGTCCGTAATCCTCATCGTCGATGCGCGTGGTGTATCCGCCACCACCGTCGATTCCGTCGCTCGTGCATGCCATTTGATCGGATCCAACCTCCATCGCCGACGAACGAAACGAATGAGCGAAGGCCTGATGACCGAAGCAAACGGCAAGGGTCCTGCGTCGTTTTTCGCGTATCTCCGTCCGTATCACGTCCAGGAGACGACGTATCCATTCGACGTGAGTATCGTACGCGGCCGAGAGGGATCCCGGTATTATGATGCCGTCGTAATCGTCCCACTCCCGCGGCGTGTCGGGATAGTCCATCCTCTGGGCGTGGTAGACGGTGATGCGTATCCCTCGCGGACGATCGCGATCGACGTCGCCGTCGTCGTCGGGTACATCATCGAGATAACGCTCGTACGATGCGACTAGTAACTCGAGGAACATGGTCGCGGTATCGAGGGCGGGTCCGTACGGCTCATTCTCCTCGCAGCAGATCATCATGAGATTGAGTTCGCGACAATTGTCATCGTCATCTCCGCGGGGCGCCTCGCCCGCGCCTCGAGTACGATGAATGTGTCTGGATACGACCGTGCGTGGCATACTATTGAAAGTATTATCACCGAAAGGCTGAGACTGGAAACGGATCGGCGACGTCCAATTTTTGAGAGAGCGGGCGGTGAATGAAAGATTGATCGGAACGAAGAGGTCTGGGAGGGCAGGGGGGGGGGGTCTTCCCGCTCCCCCCCAAAACACTACGGCGTTCCCCCTGCCTGCCGCGCGTGCATACCGCCCCCTCCCTCCCAACAAACACCCTCACAGAAAACTTCATAAGCACACTCGAATCAATAAACGCCGGCAACAATTATGGGTGCCATTGAGTTGTTGGAAGATCTCATTGCCGAACTTGAGGGCAAGTTAAATCTGGGTAAGTACGATACCTCCGCGAGTGCAATGTCATGCAAAGGAAAGTTTGCGCCTTGGCTCAAGCTCAAACATCATGCGTTTTATCAACATGAATCACCCCATCGGATATATCAACCAGCACCTGGAGAGGATCCTGTAATTGATGAGAAAGAGGGGGAAGGCAAAACGCCGCGTGAAAATAGAAAACCGAAGAATGAAAAGACGCAAAGTAATAGATCGGCCAAGGACAATAAGTCCAACAAAAAGGCACCCGCCGCCGTCGTCGTCGACCGGGACCTACCCGACATATGTAAGCTCGAATTTAAGGTAGGGCTCATCACCAAAGTATGGATTCATCCGGATGCGGATAAGTTATACTGCGAAGAAATCGATTGCGGCGAAGCGGGGGGGCCGCGGCAGATTGCATCGGGCCTACGAAAACATTATGGGGAGGAAGAAATGCTTGGTAGACGAGTTTTGGTTGTGGCTAATTTGAAGGTGCGTCCTTGGTATCGAACCTTATTATCTGTAGATAAGGGGTCTTCTCTTTGAACTTCATTTTCTTGGATCGTCCTGCTCACGAGGAAACCCGTTTATTGTCATGCTCAGGCGAAAAATCTAGTAGGATTCAAATCGCACGGGATGGTGTTGTGCGCTGCCCAGAGCAACGAGGACGGCTCGGAGACGGTAGAATTCGTCGAACCCCCCGATGGTGCTCCATTGGGGGAAGTGGTTACGTTCGAGGGCCTTCCGGGACCTTCTCCGATGTCGGCGTCCCAGGTGGAGAAGTACAAAATCTTCGCAGCTTGCATGGATGGAATGACGACGAACGATGATTGTGTAGGAACATGGAACGGACATGTCTTCATGACAACAGCCGGGCCTTGCAGGGGTAGAACGGTAAAAGGTGGGGCGATGCGTTAATCACTGCGACCATGAAATTCATTGGCGAACACAACAACAATTGGATAAAGGCTTTGGTCATTAGAGCAGCAAAAAAAATCATTCCTCTAATTAGTGTTGTTCACACAACAATTAATAACAATAGCTGCAATTTCTTGCGCATTTATTTAAAGGCGTCAGGCGGAAGATCAAATCGGTATAACTCCTACAGGACCGCAATTCTGTCATACTTTCAAGTTGAATGCCCGCCCATATCCAAGATCACGGAATACAGACACCTCTAATACCTTTCCTGTGTTAGCATCGACATTGGCTTTCACTTGGCCGACCATAGTTCCACGGCCCTCCTGTTTATTCGTCTGCCCCAAACCAAACGGCAATGGAACAGCCGACCTTCCCATCCCCCCTCTCTGAAACGAAGCATTGAAGCGCACTGCAATTATTCCAGGACGAGGCGAACCGAAGCCCAACACGTTGTTCGTTTTAGTCAACTTCCCCAACTCCTGGTTTGCTTCTTTATCTCTCTGAAGAGCACGGACCACTTTGTCTATCGCGGACGATGCCTCTTGTTCTGTGATCTTAGCATAAAGTATAGTTGTGGCTGGACCCATCATCGATGGACGTCGCTGCTTGATTGGCACTGATGTACACGTGTGTACGAAAGCTTGAATGGTAATGCATATCTGAAGCAGGAGTGCTGCGGCTTGAAAGGAATTGCAAGTCCTCATTGTGTTTTCAGCGCGACACACTCAGGAGGGAAGATGACTCGGTAGGTTGATAGAGTCTGCTAATGAAGGCTGCCTCGATTGGTGAGAGCCGTGTGTAGTAGTAGCCTATTAGTAGCGCCATGTGATGTGGGGGAAAAGATCTCTCTAGAATCAAGTGCCATTCACACGTACTTATTCCTACGCATCTTACCAGATTACTCAACTCGAGGGAGCGGGCCGGGAGGGGCGGGCCGGGGGAAGTGGAGGCAGGATTGGAGAGACATGAGAAAGAGAATCGCATCGCAAAGTCCCCGACGATGAAAAACAAACTTACCAAAAAGCGAACCATACTTGGCCAAGATCCAGACATCTTGTTTGCAGCTCTTGCCAACATAATATCATGGCTCGTAGCGACTTTCGCACCAGGCTTGTTACCGTACCTATTGCCGACGTCCCCGGACGAAGAACTTGTCGACGGTTGCAACACAACGTCCCAGACCAAATGCATCTCAATTGGCAGACCCGGAGGCATGGAGCAATTGCGCTTGGTCGGTTTGCGCCCGGGAGTATGCACCATCGGCTACAACGTTCGACACGTGAGCCCGCCTCCTTACACTCAATCAAACTTCACTCTTCCATCCGATTGCGTCATAATAAAAAACGAAGCCTTTTCCGTAAACTATGCCGACTGTACTATCAGAGTAAGGACTTGATATGCATACATTCTATTAAATTTATCGGTCATCGTTCCTATATCGTCACATATTTTCCTTCGTCCGTTTGAAAGTGGGGCCTTTACGAGAGTGCAAAGAAATATGTCGGCTGGCCGATTGTTCCTGGTTTTGATGTGGCAGGAACGGTGGAAAGCATATCAGAACGGAGCGATGGTACCAACGACCGCCACACGCTAGCGGTGGGAGACAGGGTCTTTGGCTGCAGTCTCTTCGGTGCCTATTCAAACCGGATCGTCATACCCAAAATTCAATTGCGAAAAATTCCTCCCTGCATCGATTCATTTTCCACTGCGGCAGCATTTCCCGCGGTTTCTCTCACGGCGCTTTACGCGTTGCATCTAGCTGGATACTACCCGATCGTCCCGGACGGAGGAGGGAGGAATAGATTCACCAACAAATCGATCTTGATTCACTCCGCGGCAGGTGGAGTTGGGAGCTTCCTCGTGCAAATGTCCAAAATACTGGGACTGTTCGTCGTCGGCGTCGTCGGATCCACATCGAAGGTAAAAGACGCCCTGGATCTAGGATGTGACGTCGTCGTTGACAAAAGTATCGAGGACCTGTGGACGAAGGTTGAGGAGGCGAGTCCAAGCGGATATTCCACCATAATGGATGCAAACGGCGTGTCGACACTGAACGAATCGTACGATCATCTCGCGCCGTCCGGGAGGTTGGTAGTTTTCGGATTTCACTCCAATCTTCCGCTAGGCAGCGCGATGCTATCCCCGTTGGAGTGGTTGCGCATGGCCGGGAGGGTGGCCGCCATGCCTAAATTCGACGCCATGGACATGACCGTATCGAATCGGTCCGTGCTCGGGTTCAACCTATCGTTTTTCGCCGACGAGGTGGAGGTCCTATCGGACATGTTCGACCAGGTGCTGACATGGATCGAGGAGGGGAGGCTACGATGTCCGCGAGTGTGCGAAATGCCCATGGAAAATGTCGCGGAGGCGCATGCATACATACAGAGCGGTAAAAGCTCCGGGAAAATTGTGCTTAAAACGGCCGCGGCATGATAGAACAACTGTTTGCGTGTGAAGCACTAACATCCTTCTTAATTGACGTTGATAAAATACACCACCATTCCAAAATACGCACGAATCAAAAATCGGTGCACCTGCCCTTCCTCTCCCAATCGCCGAACCTCGTCGGCTCGGCCAACGACCCTCCCCGTCTTGGTCCGCCCCACTCGCGTATAATCCCGAGTCCCAATCGTGGATCCGACGTGACGAACATTTCCTCCTGTTCGTCTTCCTCGTCCTCCCCAACGGCATCGTTCGACGCCCCCCGCGAACACGATACATCCGTCGCGGCATCTTGGGTGTTGTCGTTACTGTCGTCCACGGTCGAGACCCTTTCCATCGTGACGTACACGTCATCCTTTAGTAAGAGAGGAGTGGACGAATGAATCGCACGCCGAGGGGAGGAAGAATCAATACACGACGATGAGACGAATTCCGGACGATGACGGTAGTGGGCAATCGTCCCGCCCCGGGCGGCGACGTCGCTCGTTCCGGCGCGAAATCGGGGTGGCGGTGCGGTCCTACCCCCCCACGACGGGGGGGACGTCGACGACATCGACGATGACGCGCCTCGCGCGGGAGGCGACGACGACGGACCGGAGCGGGCGGCGACATCGGCGAATATGCCGAATCCCCTGTCCCGATGGACGCTAGGGCGTTGCAGGGTTCGAATCATGTCGATGATTAGTTTTCCGCTAGCTAGCTTCCGCTGCCCTCTTTTGCTTTCTCTGCCAAAAAATTGATGAGGTAAGCTTGTCCCGCAAAAACAAAGGTCGGTACTTAACGTAGGAATCAATAACCGACGAGAGAAAATGAGATTGTCATCTCTTCCCCTCGAATCCACACAACACATACCTAGATACCTACCATATCTACACTCTTAGAGTTATCGTCGTATCGTACATAGAGAGAGGTAATGGAGAGAATGTCTTGTCTTCTTCTCTCAACGCAACATCACGTTGTTTGTTGCCACCAACCTCGGGAGAAGGTGCAGACGAGGAGATGCGAGATGCACTACCACGACCAACAGACCATGGTCGAGTGGCGTCCGATATGATTGATATCACGACCGAAATAGGAGTAGATAGTAAGATAGCAAGATTAAGCCACGACATCCCCCCCGTGAGAGGCGGGTGAGGAGGAGGGGCAGTGGTCAGAGGGAGGAAGGCGACGACCGAAAAAAATCGAATAAAAACCAATCAATCAAGTACTATATATAATATTGATCATGGGCTGTCCCCAATCCAAACCTATCGTTGTCGATTCATCGGAGACTAGGAGTCCTGGACGGCGTCCATCCGCACCAGGGAAACAGCCGAGTGCATCGATTCGCGATCCGATGGGAGGAGGAGGAGGAGGAGGAGGAGGAGGAAGAGGTGGTGGAGGCGGTGCCGCGGGTGCGACGACGACGACGACGACGACGCCGTCTTCGTCGTCTACGAGCGCGTCGGGCGAGTGGAGTCGCAATGGCCGAGTCGACGCATCATCGACGCAACGGCGGCGGGGGCAAGGCGCGAACGGCCCGATCGAGGCCGCGCCGACACGTGGCAATGACGACGACTTCGACGACGACGACGACGACGACGACGTCCCGCCGCCCCCGCCGACGGTGCCCCCGCCTCCCACGTCGCGTCTGGGACTGTCGACGACGGCATCGTTCAGAAGGCGACGCGGCGGACGCGACAAGCACGGCAACGGGGGCGACGGAATCAAACAGGGCGCCGTCATCGACAATGATGGAGGCGTTCGTGAGAGGTATGATATGCCGCCATCGTCGCCAATGGATCCACATCCGCCCTCGCCGCCGTTGCCCCCCCCGACGACGACGTCGGCGTTCATCGAGCCGACCCCCTCGCCCGTCTCCCCCCCCCTCATCTCCTCCTCCCTCCTCGAATCGTCATCGTCGTCGTCGTTCTTCCCGACGACGACGGTCGTTGCGAATATCGATCCTCGGTGGGAGTATATATTCACCACGCTCTCCCCGCGCATCCTCGATCCGATGGACCTGCATTCGACGCTGGATGCCGTCATCGGTACCACGTTGGATCGACTTACTCCCGCGGAGATATCGTTCGTGCGACGGCGCGTCAAGACTGCGATGAGTTCGATCCTCGACGGAGAAGGAGGGGGGGGCACGTTCGGTACGACGACGATCGCCGACGACTCATCGTCGACGAAGGGTCAACATTCTAACCACGCCAACAGGGACGGCGGAGGGGAGGATGGGGGGGGGGGGGGCGGTGGCGGTGGTAGGTTGAGGAAGAAGGCGGGGAAACTCCTCGCCTACTCCCCCCTGTCGACGGCGCAGAGGCTCCTGCCGTCGTCGTCGATGTCGATGGGCGGGGGACACGACGGGGCGGGGGAGGGAGGAGGTCGACGGTCGCCGTCCCCCCATCCCCTCGAGGAGTCCCACGATCGGTCAAGGGAGACGTACCGGCGGGAGAGGCTCCTGGACGTCGTCGCATTCCGGAGGGTGTTCGAGGGCGGCGGACGATGCCTGAGGGATTTGCGCGCGTCGTGCGCGAGGGCGGCGGAGGCCGGCAACGGCGGCGCACGAACGACCGAGGACGAATGCAACGACGAGGGGGGGGGGGGGTCCGCGTCGGCCGTCCCGAACAACTCCGTCATCGCCGCTCCCTCCCCATCGAGGACGACATCAACGACGAGCGTCGCCGTCGAATCGAGCAATCGCAGGCGTAGCTCGTCGGGCATGATGGGACTCAGCAAGGCGAGGTCCCAGAGACGAGCCGCGAGGTCGATTAGTCCGGAGCGGAACAATCGAGAGGGGGAAGGCGAGGACGTCGCCGACCCCGCGGGGGGCGGATGCGACGTCGATATATTAACGTCGGACGTTGATGCGACGTACAGGATCGATATTTACGGCTCGGCCTTCCTCATGCTCCTGTACATGTCGGAATCGCGGTGGGATTACGTCGCCGAAATCGCCAAGCTGAGTGCCGCGGAGGCGGGGCTGATCTTGGACGTGAACAAAGTCGCCCTACTGCGCGACGGGGAGAAGGGGGAGGGGGGGGGGGGGGATGGGATCGACGACGGGGATATCACCCCCCCCTCCTCCGTTAACTCGGTGAGGACCTCGTCGGCATTGCAAACGAGGCAGTCGCGACGGCGGCAATGGCCGCTGCAGATCAAGGGACGGCACGATTCGATGATGATTGTTGAGGGGAGGAAGATGCCGCCCCCCCCGGGACTGCCTTCGCTATCGCCACCGTCCGAGATATACGATCGGCCGGACCTGGTTATCAACGAGCCCATCGGGGTGAACTTTTCTTCTTTATGCTTCCTCGTGGCCATGGCGTTGCGTGGCACGCGACGTCAGAGGTTGACCTTGCTGTTTCACCTTCTACTCCCCCCGAAGGAGTTACATACCGTCCTCGCTTCTCATCCAGGGGGGGGATTTCCTACGTGGCTTCTTGAAATCGACGAGGAAGTTGTGCTGTCGTACGATTCGCTGAAGTATTACTACAATCACCAGGGCGTCATGCTCCCCCTGGCTGATCAGAGGGATCATCATTCCGCATCGCGCAAAGGGAAACGGCTGTGCATCGATGCCAAGGGCTCGGTTGAGGTCCTCGCTGCGTTGTTGGCCGAATCAATGATAGAAAAACTGCCCCTCAATACGCGGGACGGCGACGACTACGGGACGCGGCGGCTGACAAGCTTCCTCAAATCTAGCGGAGAACTAGCCGAAACGACGGACAAATCGTCGACGGATGCGAGTGCTCGTTCGTCCGTAACATGCCAAACAGTGAGCTCCATGCTCCTGCGTGCATTGCAGGACGGCGGAGCGACGACCGCCCTGGTCAATCTTTCCCCAAGCGAATTACACCACATCAGTAAATTCGTCGAGCTGTCCGCTTCGCTCGGCAAAAATAACCGCGCCGACATGGGCAATATTCCCGATCGATTATCCTGGACGATGAGAGACTTTTTAGAGTGGTCTGATGTTGCCATGGACGACATGGTACTCGACAGCATCATGTTTTGTCTATTCGGCACCGGGATCCTCCCGACAGCGCAGATGGAATCCCAGCTGGTAACGCAGCGATGGATCGACTGGAATTCAACCAATTTGATCGATAAGTCTCCTGTGTCATCCAGCGATGGGGGGGATGGTTCATTGCCTGCACCGATACCGGTCAAGGGCGGATTACGACGAATGTTTAACATGACGCAGGTGTCGGGCTTCCCTTCAGAAGAGGTCGCGAAGAGTGTCGGCGAATATAATTGCGTCTGGGGAGGCATAGGCGGTGCGGATGGGAAGGGTGGTCTGGGCAACGGAGTCGTTTACTGCATAGACAAGAGGTGGTGGGATGAGTGGGTGGCATTCTCTGGATGGCGGTACAGATCGAAGAACGATCGAACCAGCATGCCTAAATCTCTCAAAAGACCTCGAGAATTGTCAACAGAGCGACTGATCGATCGTTCTCCGGATTCAATTTCGTCTGGATCACGAGGCTCATACGAACCAATGAAGGTTTCCGTTGCTGGCGGAGTGGATTACGTATTAGTCCCTCCTGGGGTTTGGAATGTACTCTACGAAATGTACGGTGGCGGACCTCCACTTCCGAGGATGGTTCTTCCAGATGATAGGAACCGAGAGACGTTTATAAATGGAGGAGTAGATGATGGGGATGTGAACGTTGGTGATGAATGTGTAGAAATAATTTCACAAGGGACAGTCGTGCAGCATTACCCGAAAGTGATACCGCCATCAGTTAGAGTCGCAACTCATCCTTGGATCGTTCATTGCCAAATATGCGACCCCCAGCAACCATATAGACGTGGAGATGCCGGACAATTGTCCATCAGAATTATGGTAGTACCAGAGCAACCTCTGTGGCGTCTGTTCGGCGAGATCGTCGTCCGGCTCCCAATAAGCTACACAAAGGCGCGCGATAGCAACGGCGAAGGAAGGACGCGATTGTGGAGATTTGAAAACATGGCAAATACTACTGGTGGTCGATATGGTCCGTGGTCGCTTCTTTGTAAGGACCGATGTGCAGAAATTCCCATTAGCTCATCTTCATATGACAAGTACGAAGAACGGTGGGAGACTTATGCCGACCAGCATTCTATTGAGAGTATCGGTATTTCGGACGGGATGCGCCTGATGTATGAATTTGCGGTCGCACACAAAGACGGAACCTTTACGTGGCCTCGTGAGGCTGCGGCAAAGGCAACAACTGCCCATAGGATTGCAGATGAGGATGCGAAATTTAGGCTTCTGTTACGTGGGCTGGGCAACGATGCTGAACCTTCAAAAACACCGATCATAAGAACTATGGTGGACGCTTTGGATTCGACTGGTTGTTGGTATCAAGCGATCATTGTGGATGTCGACAATACTACAGTGGCTAGTGGTGACACTGAATCTGATGGTCACTTTGTGGACGGGACCGCTTCCACCCACGCCAACGCCGATGAGTTTAGAGAATACACTCATGTTCGTGTCAACTTTAATACCCGTACGGGGAATCACGAGGAGTGGATTGACGTTAAATCCGATCGCCTAGCAGTCAGGGGCCGTATGACATCCGGCAGTGTTAAAAATATTGACAGCGATCCTAATATCGATGAAGCCAATTCATCGAACGACACAAAAAGCCGATTAGCTGCTGGGACAAACAAGAAGAAAGAAAACACCGAAACTATTACGAGTGATCCAAACAGCAATGCAGTATGTTTGTTTCCATCATATGGTGCATGTGGCCTGATGAACTTGGGTAATACTTGCTATGCAAACTCTGGCTGGCAATGCATGTCATACCTGCCGCTACTACGATCGTACCTATTGAGTGGACAGTTTAAGATAAACGGGGACATAAATAAAGACAATCCACTGGGCACTGGAGGTAAAATACTTGAGGAATTCTCGGACTTGCTTCATTTCATGTGGAGTGGAAAATTCGGAGCCCGTGCGCCTCAAAAGTTTCGTACTTTCCTCGGAAAGTGTCGCTCACAATATAGTGGAGCAGACCAGCAGGACGCTCAAGAGTTGATAAATGACATGTTTGACATGCTTCACGAGGATGGCAATAGAGTGAAGAAGAAACCCTATGTGGAAGCACTGGAGGATAAATTCATCGAAAAGTCTGAGCTTTCGAGAGTCGGCGAAGAGGCATGGCGACGATTCCTTCGACGTAATCGCTCTGCAATATCAGACCTTTCTACCGGCCAACTCTTCAACCGAGTCACGTGTCCCGAATGCAATCATTCAAGCCCAAAGTTCGACGAATTCAACATGCTATCCCTCCCATTTCCTACCGTGGCCGAGGTGATTTTTCAGTGCACTGTTGTTAGACGTGCGACAGCTCTGAATTGTTTCAACTTTGTAGAGAACTGGCGTCAGCGAAAAGATTTGCCATCGCCGAAAGAAGTAAACACCTCGCCACCTTCCAAAGAATTGATTTTTGAAGAGTACATGATACCTATGTCTAGACTGGCTGATATTGGTGACTTGAAAATGAAGTTGCAGAATTTAAGTGGCATTCAGACGAAAGATTTGAAGGTGTGCAAGAAAGAAGACATCCAAACAATATCAAGCGATGACAATCATTCATTCACCAAAGTTCATACTAAGGTTTCACTTTTGCCGGATAAAGAGGGACCATGTTTAAGGCTGCTTCAGCAAGAATCGTTGGAAGACGACCCTTCGCCAATAATTGCAAGCATAATTGCGTTCGAAACAACGTTGTGCGTTCGATCCATCGAACAGCAATATATTTTAAAGGATGTAAAGTCAGATGATGCCTCTACTACTGCGAGTGAAAGGAGCAATGACAGTGCAAGTCAAACAGCAGCAAAAACAATGGAAGAAAACGAGATCGCTCAAGAATATTTGAAGGTGTACGGGGATGACAAAGAATGTATTATTTTTGATACGAATCCAACTCTTCTTGCGAAGGCCATCTCCCGCAATCATTGGCCGAAAGTAGACAAAGAATTTACACTGGGCTTGCGTGTAGATGCTATAGATAAAAGCAATCACTGGTTTCCAGGCAGCGTGATTGAACTCGTCGAGACAGAGGGAGGAGAGGCTGGCCGACCAATCACGAAGGTCAAGATCCACTTCGACAACTTTGCTTCAAAATGGGATGAAATATATTCTATCGAAAGTTTCACTTCAGGACGAGTTTGTCCTTTGTACAGTCATGCTTATCCGAGACCAAAACCCACGGAGTTTGTCGTCAACCACAGGTGTTTGGATCGCAAGAGTAAGACAAACTATCATTTTGGTCAGTCTTTCTACATTCAGTGTCACAATGAATGGAGCACAGCAAGAGCTGGGGCGCACATACTTGCTCAAGCATTGAGGTTTTTGAAAGTTCCTGATTTTGATTCGACTGAAAATGGGAACAACATGGATTGGGGAGTTACATCTGACGCCCGCAAGGTAATATCTCACGTCATTCGAACATTGATAGCAAGCGATAAAAAGTACCTGGAATCGGCCATCGGTTCTGGACAGAAAACGAACAAGAAGGGCGACCATACTTCTGACGTAAATTTCATGTCCGACGATCTGAGCAAACAATTAAAGGACGTCCTTCCTCTTCTTCCATTTGAAGTTCGCGTCATCATATCACAAAACGAAGATGCACATTTCCCTTTCTCATTGGTACGCACTATCGGTAACTACATCAGTGCAAGATACTCGTTAGTGTTGCACTGGCGCGAAAGGTCAGAAGAATTACTCGTCAAAAAACCAATGCGGCTCCTATATGCGCCACCACGTCTTGTTATCCATCCCGAGAGTCGCGCCCTACTTGATGCTAAACAAAAAGATGATCTAGGGAATAAAACCATCAAACGCCAACTTAGTTCCTCCCACGGAGGATTGCACATCGGTGCGTGCCTTACAGAATTCTGCAAGGAACAACAATTAGAGGCTACTTGCAACTGGCTTTGTCCCCGATGTGAAGTTGTTCGAGAAGGCAAGCAAAGTATGACTTTGTGGCATTTACCAGACTTATTGACGTTTCATTTAAAACGCTTCAGCGCGTCGTCACGTTGGAGGGAGAAAATCAGCACCAGAGTAGACTTTCCACTTACTGGTCTTAATATGCGGGAGTGGTTTGCTCAAGAGTCGCCGCACTATAGAGAATCGAACGAAGAGTCTTTTATTTATGATCTAGTTGGTGTTGTGAATCACTACGGAGGGATGACTGGTGGACACTACGTCGCAACATGCAAGGCGACTTCATGCAGTCCCGATGGAGAAGAAGATGTTGCTTACAATTTTAATGGCGTGGGCATTGCCAATGCCGAGATAGCCGAAGAGGAAGCAGCTCCAAATACTCGTTGGAGTCTCATGAGGAACAAGGAAAAAGAGTTATCATCCAATGCAGCTGCTAAATTGGTCGCAGAATCTGCAGAACCGTTATGGTTACAGTTCGACGATGATCTCGTCGAGCCTATTCCGCCGAAGAATGTTGTGTCCGAAACTGCTTATGTCTTGTTTTATAGAAGACGCTGTATGCGCCCTGCAAATATTGCCAAGTACACTTCCCTTGGATAGCGCTCTAATCTAGATCTGTGCAGAATGTAATTTGACGTTACTCTCTAGATAATTTGGTCCCTGAAAGAGCTTACACAAAATAAGTTAATTTATAAAATGCTGTTTATGAGGACGGCAACAGGAATAACAAAAGAAGCAATAGACCCCCCCAAAAAAGAATTCCCAGACCTCACAGGTACCATATCGCATGACAATCAGAGGAAGTGCAAGTTAAACCAGAATGCGGAGATATTTAAATCAACCGAACAAATCGTTGAGATACTTCTTATATATGGCCATGAACTTGGCAATGAAGGCCTCAAGGTGAAAGATCTCTTTGCTCCCCAACGCAATGCGATGCTCGTAAAACGCAGCCCACTGCACGACCTGTCCCTTGATGGAATCGTCCAACGTCGGTAATAGGTCCATCACGAGGGTCTTCAGTATCACCTGCGCGGGGATGCAGTTGATGAGGAGCTCGTATAGCTTCTCCCGCGCGGCGATGAGGCTGTTCGGACTCTGCTCGTTCACGATACCGGCCGCGAGCTGTGCGATGTATCTCTCCCAGTCCGTGTGTGGGATCGGGATGGAAGACTTGAGCTCGCGCGGGGAGTCGTCCCGCGACGTGACGTGGCAGGATTCAAGCATCAGCAATGCCCGTCGGAGGTTGCGATTCGAACCACGTGCGATGTTGATGGCCAATTCGTCGGCGAGCGTTATGTTTTCCTTTCGGGAGACGGTTTTTAGGACCGCACATATCTGGGGGTAGAGTATTCAAAGAGAGGGGTATGCGCGCGATTTGAGATTTGCATCCGGGGGAGTTTCATCGAACCATGACATATTTGTATCCCCAACATACCTCGTCGTGAGAGGGAGCAGCAATCCTGATTCCCAAGCACCTCGACCTCACCGGATCGATAACCTTGCTCGGGTTGCTGCAGCAAAGTATCAGGCGACACGACGAGGAGTACTTCTCCATCGTGCGACGAAGCGCCGCCTGTGCCTGTCGGGTCAGTTTGTCCACCTCGACGAGCACGACCACCTTGTAGGACGCCTTTCCCTTATTCTTCGCGAAGTTCTCCTCGTCGTTTTTATCGTTTGACGTCGACGACGACGACGACGCCGACGCCGACGCGAAGATCCCACCTCCTCCTCCCCCGGCATCGGAGCTGCCGACAGTCGCGATGTTCTTGCTCTGGGCCATCTCCTTGATGACGTCCTGTATGACATACCGATCGTTCAATCCAGCGTCTCCCGGGGCCATCTCGATGTGGTAATTGCTCGAGATCATGTTAATCTCCACGGTCCTTTTTGTGGGTGTGGTGAATGATCTCTTATCGAGGCGCAGCCTCTCGGTGCCCGGTCCGAAGACCTGGCGCAGGAGCGACATTATGCGCGTCTTCTTGCCGGATCCGGGGGGACCGTAGAAAAGGAGGTGGGGCAGCCCTCCCGGCTCGGAGGCGAGGGACGACAACCGCTGCGTCAGCTTGCCATGGTAGGAAAGCTGCTGGAGGCGGGTGGGGCGGTGCTTGTCAACCCAGAGCATATTATTGATGATGCTGTGATAATAAAAGGCTAGGGCGGAGGTCAAGATGTGTTGTTACGGCGACGGCGTAGGCAGGTACCAGGTACCATAGGGGGGCTGTCATTGTGTGCATAAAACGAGCGTGAGGAGCGCGCCATTATCTAAACACGAGTGTATGTAGATCGGTACGTATTACCACTTTTTGTACGGAACTTAGTTAGTTACTGTATGTGCGTGACCCTGATTTCATGAAGGAATTAATACTGGTTTCTATAGATTTCCGCCACGGACTATTTTTTTTTTTCACGGGGCCGGGGGGCACCGATCGTATCATAATACTGTCGATCATTTTTTTACCTTCGAAATCCTCCATCGTCCTCTCCTCTTTCATTCCCTAAAAGCATCACGGACACGATGACGACAAACATTCGCAAGCAGCCAGCTTTGACCTCGGTCTCAAATCACGTCTACTGCGCCCAGAATATGGAGGATCCTATTTGTGGCTGTCCGTCGTCGCCCGACGAAGTCCATGACGACGGAGGCGTCAAGAAGATCAAAGACGCAATGACGATGCTAACAATGACGGGGAGCGGCGGTGGCATACCTATCGATTTGAGCATCCCATCCGCCGCCAAGGAGAACGTGCGTCCGAACTCATCGGGGAAGGCCAAGAGATGGCGCAACAAGAAGGCAAATCAGGACCATCCACGATCCCAGGCCGATGGCCACGACGTTGGGTCGTCGAAGGAGGCGACGGCGGCAGCGGCGGCGGCGGTGGCGGCGGCGACGATGGCCTCCACTGCTGTCGATTCGACGTTCATGAACGGCAAGACGCCGCTGTTGAAAAACAAGAAACCCGTCGTCGTGGATATTTCGTCGTCGAATCAGCCCCAGAAGAAGAAGCCCGCCGCACGTCTGATCCTTCCCAGCATGAGCTTTCACGTGGCCGTGGACGCCGGGAGCGGCGCGGCCATAGGCATCCCCCCCACGTCCGACAATGAAGCATTGATATCGCACGGTTGCGACATTGACGACTGCGAACAAGAGAAGAAGCCTCGTACCAAGAAGAATAGCAGGAAGAAGTGGAACATCAAGAAGACGCAGGCTGCGAAGAAGGGAGACGCGTCGAGTGGCGGCATGGACTTCTCCACCAACGCCGGAGGCGCCTCCGTACTCGCCTTCCTCGGGCATTATCCGCACTTGATGCCATCGGCGTTCGACGTGTACGATGGATGTACTCCCCATCCTAGCAATCAAATGGAAATGGCCGGAGGTGACGACGGCTACCAACATGTCCAGTACGATCCGTCGAACTATCCGAGCAGTGGTACTATTCTTCCACCCGCGTATGCAGATCATCATGCCTACGCATACGACATGCATTACCCTTACGCTGCCACTCCCGCGAACGGTATGTATCCGGGCGCCGCAGTCGTGATGCCCGGCGGGTACTACACCTCAACGATGATAAACGATCAGACCACTTACTACAACCAGCCGAACGCCGGAAATAACGAGAATGCGCCATATTATCATCATGCATGTCACTCTCCGTACATGTGCGTGACGTCGGATCCAACATCCTCGGCTCGCGGCAAGTCGCCATTGAACATCAACGCACACGAGTTCCTCCCTATGCCTGCACTCGATCCCAAGGAGGAGCACTCTGAAGCGTGAAGAATGATTTAGCCACTATCAAGGCGAGCGTTGTCTTGAAGGCAGCGCTCATTCCAAAATTGTCTGTATGAAGCGCAAGAGGGCGCTCATGTACACTAGAATTTACGAAAAGCAGAAAAATCAAAATAATCATTTTGTAGAAGTGATATCATTTACCGAAATGGATACTTTCCGCTGCCGTGTAAGCCTTGAGGTCCGTTTGTGCGCATGGTATGGTACCCGCCCTCCTGTCTCTTACTAGAGATCCGATTGCTTGCCCATTCCTTTCATGAATCCCCTGTCATTGATATCTTCTTTCCTCCAACGGCCACTTCATCGAGCCGAAGGAAAGCAAATACGACATAGCGGAAAGAAGATGACCATTCTGTCTCCGGCGTCATCCGAACATTGCTCGATCCAATGCCGCTAAACAAATCCTCGATCCGTTCTACTTCAACAACCACTCAGCTTGTTGTATCCCCGCTCCTTCCGCGGCCATGTTTGACGGTCGACTCTCCTCTTCCGTCACATGGATTTACTGAATGTGGTGTTCATACTACGCCATCATGCTGGACTTCAGATATTAGATAACAAAACTTGATTTGATTGCGACAGTTCTTGACAATGTAACTGACCATCAGCATGAATCCATTGGTACTTTGGTACGTCTGCATAGTTCTCACGCTAACCACAACGTTTCTATCTGTTTACCTATCCCTATGCCGAACCAGAACCATCCGCAGAAGAGAAGTGGGTTCAAGAAAATACGAAATGATTTAAACGGTACAATAATCAACATGAGGTATGCAATAAGGTCGAGGCGCTCAGTTGGCAATTTGATTCCGGCGAAGACCATTTTCGTTCTCTGCGGAGCAACAAAGTGACGAAGTCGAAAAATTGTTTCATGTGAAGGAAATGATAATTCACGGCGTTTCACCAGAAAGATGACCAAGTGGATGTTTGAATGAGTAAAATCATCTGCGGCTGCCCATAGTATTGTAGTTCCCCCCAAATAATTACACATGAACATGTCCTATTATCTGCTCAACTCGAAGGTAAAAATACATTCCTCGTTCTCGCGCATTGTGTTGGAAGGGGTGGAGGTATGCTATTCCGTGAGCTCCCTTCGTTATTGTCGCTCCACAAATACTAGCATGATTTTGTTGATGCGCTCGGCAATAGCTATCGAGGAATGGGCGGCAAGTTCATTGCTCGGGGGAATTCGGCTACATCGACGAATCTAGCCTCGTATTTTACATGTAAATCATCTAACGAACGCAGCGCACCTTGTGATGTACTTCTTCGGATTCTCTAAGAGAGTCGCTCATCTTTATCGCGCTACTGTACGAGTAGCGTCGGCCTGTCTCGACTGACGGCCGAAGAATTCGTGCAGGTCCGAATCAGCCTTGTGCGCGCCGCCGGCCTCGACGGTGTGGCACTGGAAGTATTTGGTCTTGAAGACCATGGCGCCCTTCGTTTCGTGACCAACACTGCGTCGAGTGGGCACACGGACGGATAAAAGGAACTTTTGACCAGGTATTCGACAAGGAGGACCCAGGACGATGTAACTTTCTCGAAGGATGGCGGTGATAAGAGGATAACCGCTCGTCCTTCGGAAAGAGGGATTACTACGACGGGATTTTTTAAATGGCATTCGCAGACGATCAGAACAGCATCTGGTATGATGTAGGGGCCAACATACCTGGCTGTTAATCAGGATCCGGGGGTTCGAGTCCTCCTTTGCCTATGTAGGCGGGGTGTCGGCGGGTGACGGGCGGGTGACGGGCGGGTGACGGCGGGTGGAGTCGTTCCGCACACTGCCGCTCGTCCGTCTCTCCTCGTATCGTATCGTCTTGTTTTTTTTCTTCTCGCGCTCCCTTGTTATTGCTTGCTCCCGCCAAAAAATACCGCTAGACTAAATTTCTTATTCCTACGTAGGTACAATTTTTTCGAGAATCGTCTTAAAACCGCACGCACACACACACACCCACACACACATCGACCACAGACCGACGATGGAAGCATCGCGCAGATCGAGACCTCCAGCATGTCGCGTCGCCATCGTCGGCGCCCAGCGCCAGCGCGTTGCGAAGATTGTCGCACTACTCCGCGATGGTGAATCAAGAGAAAGCATCCCCACGATTACTCTCGCGTCGTCGGCGTCGGCGTCGTCGTCGTCGTCGTCGACGACGACGACGACGACGACACAATCATCGACGGATAACATGAACACCGTCATCAAAGGCATGCCGGTGAATGTCGATATCGAGTATCTACCTTGCGTCGCCACGTTTGACTCGTACGGTGACGAATGCGGCGCGACCGTGAGATATCTGTCGCGGTTGGAATATCACGGCCCGAACGGTACCCTCGTGAAGGGCAAATCGCTCGCCCCCTTTTTCGACGATGTCGATCCCGCCATAGCGGACGACGACGATGGTAATGGGGACAACGAGAATCCCCTCCCGGGAATATCGGCCGTCGCGATCGGTTGCGGTATCGAGGGCGATGACGACGTCGAAAAGATAACACGCTTCTTCGAGGCGTGTTCGTCGAGGAGTGTATCGGACGGTGGGTGCGGCATGATTATGAGGTGCGTGAAACCGAATCCACCGTACGCGTCGATTATGGAAGAAAACGAGGCCTATCGACAATTGAGCGAGGATGAGCGGGAGGGGGCGATCTCGAACGGTGCGTTTGGTCCTGGGAAGATGGTCAACTTCATTCATGATACTGCAAGGCTTGCCATACGACAGAGATGGGAAAAGGAATTCAAGGAGTACGAGGAAATGCTCTCTCCGGAGAAACGCCATGCATATCCCGCGAATGAGGAAACATCATCCACGGATGATGTAGCAACAATATCGGGAGGGGGACAATGCACCGTCGCATACACGCCGAATCCCGAACTGACGAGATATGCCTGCAAACGATGCAGGACCGCGCTTTTCGGCGAAGGCGATTTGGAAGATCCGCCGCACGGTCAATCGCTGCACAACTTTCGGAAGAAGATTCACAAGGTCCGGAACCACGGCAATTCGTCGGGATCCTGTCAGAATCACTTCGTCGCTCAGCCCCTCCCGTGGATGGAAGGTTGTCCCGGCGTGGAGGGGAAGATGCACTGTCCGAAATGCCGTACGAAGGTGGGACATTATTCGTGGACGGGTGCCCAGTGCTCGTGTGGAACTTGGGTCACCCCCGCGATTATGATCCCATTGTCAAAGGTGGACGAGATGAGACCGACGACATCGCATATTGACATGGTGGCGGCAGAAGGATCATTAGTCGTGGATCGTTTCGATTTGACAGTCGATTCGTTGCTTTTGCGCGGAGGGTGATTCCACTACCAACGCTAGAGGCTAGCGGCCCGAGCATTCTAATAAAAAAAGCTGATAACGAGATGTTGGTCATGAACGCTTGGTTGTTTTAATTACGAGTGCTTAAAGATACCATCGAATATATCATCCTTTGTAAATAATCCTTCCGGCTCGACGAATGTAAGGGATACCCTGCAGCCCCCTCTTTTCTTCTTCCCCCCTCCTTCTCCTCCTCCCCCGGCGCCACTTCCTAACCGCTTCTTCTCCAGCTCAAACAATGACTTATACGTATGCGCCAGGAAGTCTTCCATGTCGTGCATGGGAGTGGTTTTATCATCCTCGTTCCCTATTGATTTCGCCAATGTCGATATGGCATGGTGGTAATGCTTTTCGAGGGCGTTAAGTTCCCAGAAAGATGACTCCAGCGCTATTCGGATTTGTATTTGCATCTATGAGAATGGCTCAACGAAATAATCTCAAACATTCACTCGCAACTTGGCACAAAAATTCACATCCTCACCTCGAGTCTTGATCAAATCGTTTACATCCTCAACAAACACATCCTCGATCAACCCTCCATTCTCGTCTTTGCCTCTGCGATGGATCAAACATGCGCACTCCCCGTGCTTCCTCAACAAGTTGCTCACCAACGCCAACACGAATAGTCCGCCGCTGGGCGGGGCGCTAAGTGCCAACCGCAATAGCCTTTTGCTGAACGATGCCACCACATAGGCCGGAAGCATTGAGTTGGACAAAAGCGATTTCGAAAGCAAACGCAGGAATCGCGTACGATGCTTCGTGTAAAGTATGCGCGGATGCAAGAGCTGGTAGAGAGAGTTGTAGAACTGCGGATACTCGAGTTGATGATCGAGCATCAGGATGAACAGTCCGTGCAGCGAGAGGATGGCGGCGAGGCTGTTATTGCCGTTACCCACGCCCCCAGTAAAAGACGTGGTGAAGTACTCGGTAAACCTCAATGGCGAAGGGGAGATCTCGTTACTCAAAACATACGTCGACAAATGTTGCAACACGCGTCTTTGCGTCCTCGACGGTATGTTAGGCAAACGCAGCACAGATAGCCACGCCTCTTGATAAGCGTGACGATGTTTGTACGATTGTTGCCACGCGATGAGCTTCATCTTTTTGGGTCGTTTTGTCTGGCTGGCTTGAATTTGCTTCCTGCTCCTTTTCTTCGAGGCAGACCCGTCTTGTCCTTTCTCTTCCTCTGACGAGTTGACATCAGATACATCCGAGTCGTCGTCACTGTCAAAGTCCTTCTCTTCTCCTAGACCGCCATCGTCGTCGACATTAAGATTGTCACTTACCGACAAAACAGGAGGAGGGAACAAATAACCTGCACCATTTTCAACGTTCAAATCATCACTACGCCTTTTAGGGACATAATCCATCATCAACAACAAACGACAAATATTCTCGGCTACCAATCCCACGTTCGTTTCAAACGCTTCAACGATGACATTTGCGGCATTCCCGTTCTTTCCCATACTATCGTTCCTCTTCTGGACGCTCTCCAAGCCTGTCAATACATCTAATACGATTTGATGCAATCCCTTGTAGATGAAGTACTGGACGTCACGATAGGGCCGTATGAATTCCGTTTCAAAGAGGGTGAGTATCGAGTCCTCTGATGTTAGCTGAGGCTGTTCATCCAGAGACGAAGCCTCAACGCCGGCTGCGTCTTCGCTATTCGTAGCGGCAGTGCAGTTATGAAAACATTGACGAGATTTAACAACCGCCTCCAACAATTTATTTAACAGTCGTTCGGATATCATTCCGGTAGTGCCATCATTCCCCTGATCCTTAGATAGTCCAGAAATTTGAACCGGAGACGACGACAGGACGCCACAATACGTTCGTAAAGCCGTAGTCTTCCCGTCGACGACCCCTTCAATTAGATGGGAAATGAACTCGTCGTGCTGAGTTGTCAGCCAAGCTTTCCACTGAGAACTGACGCCAGTGCCACATCTATCGCTGCCTCCAAAATCGAGCTCGTTCGACTCAATCAAACGACAGAATATTTTGCGAAGCCCATCCAATCGCATCGCATCTTCGCGATCCCTGCTACCAACGACGCTGCCGCTGCCACTGCCACTGACGCCACCTCGCTGCTTCTTTTTTTGACGAGAACTTTTGCGCAATTGTTGCAGGAGCGTCTTGATCTCCTGCGCGGTCTGGGCCGAGGACGACATAGTAATATTGGACTCGAACTTCATGGTCAAAGGCAAAATGAGCATTTTTTTGTGGTGTGTGTGTCGCGTTTAAAAACTGGATGATGGACAGGCGTTTTTTCGCGCCGACAGGCGAAATCGATGGCAGGAAGAGTCTTCCCCCACACTCCTCTCATCCAAGAACCAGATCTGTCAGACAACAACCAGGTTCGGGTTGGATTCTTTCCTTCATTTTACGCCTACCGTATTAGTCGGGGCTTAAGGCCATCTCTGGAGGCAGAAAATTTTGAGTACGCAAATCAAGTTGCATACGTACTCAAATGTACTGTCTGTCGTCCGGTCGTGTTTTATCTCTGGAGGCAGAAAGTGCAGATGTGTACTTGCATACCAACCAGCCGAACTTTCTCTTAGTCTGTCCCTTGCCAGCACATTGACAAATCCATTGATTGTGTGGATGTGATCATTTCTTTTTGTGGCCAAAGAGGAAAATAGATGGCGGGAAGGGGGTATGCACTTTGGGGTACGCAAAATTTTTGTGTCCGGCCTTGCATCTTGAGATGTTCACAATTTGTGGCAGGAATGCATTTGCATTCCCAAAAAAGTACTCAAAACCGAGTTGGGTATGCAAAATTTTCTGCCTCCAGAGATGGCCTAAGGATCACCAAATGTGCAAGCCGAAAGTCTACATGGATAAAATGGTTTTTTGTGTGGGAGAGATGAAGAACATACCAGAGGAATGTACGAATTGTGGGCTTTCAGGTGCACCATGTGTGAGTGCATGATTTGCAGCAAAATGCAGCAATGAGGAAAGTGTGGCAAAGTGGGAATCTGTGGGATCTAGAATCAGAAGTGCTGTAGAATCGATTTTTAGTAGGCATTTTCAAGAATTTTGTAAACAAATCTGTTGGGCCTAATGGAAGTTGAAGGAATTTTTGTGTATATTCGATATTAATGGGAATTCGATATTAGCTGCCACAGATCGTTGGAAATGAATTTTAGTAGGTATTTTCAAGATTTTTGTAAACAAATCTGTTGAGCCTAATGGGAGTTGCAGGAATTTCTATATATCTCTTTACCATTCTTGGCAGTGATCAGTATACTGATCACAAACCGTAGAAACTTTTTTCATTTTTGGTACCAGTTCCAAAATCGTTAGTACGTAGGAATGTACGTGCGTTTCTGACTGTTTCGAGAAAGGCAAAAATGGCGGAAAAAAAATCTCCGCGTGCCACATTTCATTGGAACTAATAATTGGTTTACACGTAGGAGGGGTTGTTGCATTGTTATTAGTAGTGCTACTAATAACAATTATAAGACCATAAAATTATACCACGTAATCTCTATACTCCTAGTAGTTTATTAGTATCGCACATATCGAACCCATGCCATTCATTCATGCAATTGGGACACAGATTAATGTAGCAAACCAGGCACCGCAATGTGTTAAGTCTGTTCACATGCCGATAAATGTAATCCTCCTTCTGACTATCATCATAAGCTAATGTGAGGCTTCATCCCTCTCCTCCCCTTGAATCCGATGGTTTGCTCATCTATTGCAACCCATTTGCCAGGTATCCAGTGCTTCCGTGCACGGTGATTCAGTTCGTCGAGGAGGGACTGCACCTTCCACATCGGATTCTTCCGTTGCTCCTCCGCCGGATTCAACCTGTAATTTGATAAGGTCAAGAACCGACTAAAATGCCGCCACCGGTGCAACCCTGGCACCTTAACTCAATGCACCGTACGATCAAACACCCCGCCATTGACAAAGTTGGCTGAATATAATGGGCAATGTGGTATTGAAGTAAACCAACTCTCAAATGATGGCCGAGGGTTGAGGCCATTGGCAAAGAGGATGCCAATAAATTTGTAGAACTCCGCATCGTCAAACGGAACAAAGTCGCCGAACTCTCTCCACTTGGTCCCTGTAACACCAATACCTACTCCCTCTGCCAATGCACGGCAATTCGTCCCCTTACGAATATTTGTAATGTATCCAGGGGATATTTGCAGGTCAAAGAAGTCCTTCGGCCTCACATACTTCAGCTCGCCGATTGCCTTGTACGCCGCCGGCGATGGATGCCCCTTCTCACTTGGCTGTGGAGGTGGTGGAGGAGCAGAGGCGCCAGGCGGAGGGGGGGGGTTCTTTGGACCAAACACTGGCCGATCAATCCGGTCGAAACTTGTGGAAAAGTTTGACCGTATTGCTCCCTCGGCATTATTCGGATTTGTCGGCCCGAAGAAGCCACGTTCTCCCCCTGTCTTCATGTCAATCCCCTCAACATTTGGAACATGCTCTGGCATTAAAATAACCCACAGTGGGACACTTTCCTCCTTTGGCTTCATGCATTGGAATGTAAATGATAGGCCATCATCAGCCACCAACGATATCCTAACGTGGCCGGATCAGATGAACCGATCCCACACCGTCTTCTTTGCCCTGGTGTATTGTATTCCCATCTCCTTTGCAATCTCCACGAGAGTTTTAGTCGCCGTTGTTTTAAATGCAAAGACAGCACTCTCGTATTGTACTGCTGCTGCTGGCGTAGGCTGCTCCTCCCCCCCCCCTCCAATCATTTCCTCTCCAGCAAGCATGAATTCAT
>JALLBA010000919.1:0-18766 GCA_036939675.1 Cyclostephanos invisitatus
AAAACCGTTTTCTTGTGGAAACTGTTTTCGTAGGAACTCACTAAAGTCTGTCCATACTTTCTCTTAAAAGGCGATTTGGTGGTAGCCTCACATTTTCTCCTTTCTTGGCGGGAGCTTTGAGAATTTTAATGAAATGAAATCCGTTTCGCCCCTGCTCTCCTCCCTCCTCCTCGCCTCGCAAATCTCATTGCTCTTTTTGGCTCTCGGACCTCACGACGAGCCATTGCAAGTCGATTGCATTGCCATTCGCTTACTCAATTTTTTTACACCCCTCGAAGGTAAATGCATCGTAATTGATTGTCGTGTCGACTCTGCGACGACTCCTCCCCCGATCAGTTCTCGGCAGCTCGGTCGGTCGTCTCTGTCCCATCGGAGAAGCATCCGGGAGGAATCTAAGTGGCTCTTCAGCCCTCCTCTGTCGATCGACTTCGGCAATTAGCCTAAATCCATTCTCAAATCCACAATCCGTGGTCGGTAATCAACCGAAGCGGCAATCAGCCCGGTAATTAACCGAAAGGCAATCAGCCAAAACAGGCAATAAGTCAAACAAACATCGTCATTTTTATTTTAGGCAATTAGCCAAGACGTTTTTGCCTCAATCAGAGAACTCATTGAAATCATAATACTGCTTTCACTCATCACAGAAATGGTTCGATACACCACATCCAAACCCCCCTCTGTGGTTAATCCCGAGTGGATCTTCTGGTCTAATAGCGATTTCAAACTAGGCCTTGCTCCCAACAACGTCTCATCTATCATCTTCATCACACGCAAAAAAGAAGTATCTGTGATCTACAAGCCCACCCCCGTCATCAACGAGAGGGATGAGCTCATATCCATCATTGGCAATTTGTTCGACGAGAGTAGCTCTCCTGCCTTTTTCAAAATCGATCAAGACGAAATCGGATCATCCTATGCAATCGTCGACCATGACAAGGTCCCTGTCGAGTTTCGTCCCGAAATCGCCCTCCAAGTTGATTCGGTCAAAGAAACGGATTGGGATTGTGCAGAGATGGAAATTGCACTCATCGCAATCCCCACCATCGCCCTCATCCCCTTCGGCAAGGAGATCACCAGCACCACCCTCGACGAAAACTTCATCGAAGAAATGAAGTCCATCTCGAGTGCGCATGAATTTTGGGCCCTTACGATGAGTGATGCCATTGACCAGCACGAGCTGGATAATCACACGGAGACAGTACTCAAGAGGATGATTGATTTCGTCCCTGCCTCCTCCTCTCGCGACCCCGCTCGAGCCGCTACCAAAGGTCTAAGGGGCATGACCTTCGCATCCAGTCCATTCGTTGATCCATCGCTCCTCAGCCGAAGCAACGAAAGTTTCGAAGCCGAACAGGAGAAACTAAAAGCATTCTTTCGTCGCAACCCCACTCCAGCATGTGTCGAGGACATTGACGACGACGAGGAAGAGATCCAAGTTCCGGTTCACAGCACCAAAGTAGCACAACTCCCTCCACTCCCCCCCGGCAATCCGCCTCCGGAATTCTACGCTCAGCTAATCGAAACCATGAAAAATATTCAAGCTCCTCAACAACCTACCAAGATAGTTGTAGAGTCGAGGGATCACGAAGAGACCGTCGATCTTGCCAAGCTTCAAAACGGCATGCTTCAGCTGATGTATGCCACAGGCGACGTTAATTGGGACGATGGAACAGTGAAAAATATTCGAGTAGCAACGTTCTCTCAAGGTTTCAAAAACCTCCTTTCCAGATCCGCGTCGGTCCAAGTCACCCAACTGACTAATTTGTTTACCACCATCTTTGCAACCGAGCCCGAAGATGACGATGACGACTTCCAGTCAAACCCTCTGAGCCGACTGATGTCGCTTGTCGTCTTTCCCCAAAAATTCACAAAGGGGCATTTGAACGCGAGCTTCCAAAGCTCAGACCTCGAGACCGGTTCGATGTACAAGTCGACTTCTATCAATCCATTCCATTATGCCCCTCAAGGTAATAGGAAGATGATCCTCGAAGCATCTAATAAGATGAACGAGGAACGCAATGAAATCAATTGGCGCATCGTCGAGAAGGATAGAACCAAGATTTCCTCCCTCATCGAAGGCATCGGGCATGTGAACAACATGGAAGAGGTCGCGATGACCTGCGCCAACATTTGCGGCGTCCAACTCGCCATGGTCGACATCACGGCGGGAAAGCCGCTCCTGTTCCAGCTGGCTTGGAAGGTCATCCGATTCATCGAAAATAAAAAAACAAAAACTTGGATGCGCGACAACTCTGACTGCATCGCGCACCTGCCCATGATTTTTATGTCTAAAATCCACCAGTTTTTTATGCATCTCGCTTCGTTCTCGCAGAATTCGATCAATACCAACAAGATTGAGACTGGCGACGACAAGTTCGAGTCGAGATTGGTATCGGTCGCAGTGAAATTGGCATCGAAGTTCCTTGCTAAAATGCAGGAGCATATCGACGATAACTCCACTCCCAAAGACGTTCCAGCATTCGCCAAGAGTTTTTTTGTCGAGGCCAGCGGGGGGGGTTTCGTTCCCGCACCACCGGCTGCCGAAGCTACCAAGCCGGCCGCCAACCAACCAGCCGATGCAAACGGCGGGGGAAAGCGTAAAGGCAACGGCGAAGCTGAGCAGCAAGCCGAAGGCCAGAAGAAGAAAAGAAACACTTCCGACAAGAGTCTGAAGATGGGACTTTTCCATCTCAAAAAAGGCACCCCCGCTTCGAAGGCATTACCCGAGAAGAGTACCCTCAAAGATGGGATCTGCCTCGATTTTTGCTGCCACGAGAGGAAGTGCAACTTCAATCACCTGCTCTGCAAGAACGGAAAACACTACACCAACTGGAAAAATGTACCCGAGGAAGATCGACCCATCCTACTCAAGCACATGGCTAAGTCGAGTTTGATGTGGCTCGACGCCGAGACTTTCAAAAAGCATGAAAGCATCATTCCCCCCGAGTTCACTCACCTCCTCGGTGACGCGACCGGTCCTAAACAAAAGACTCCTCCTGCTGAGAAGAGTACGTAACCCACTTTGGTTCTCCCTTTTCATATCGGAAGTTGCGTACTAGTACGCACTCCATTCATCACGAAGCGGCGTCGTCACAGAACTGCAAAATTATCGCGTTGGCAGATTGATTTGGCCCTGTTTTGTTTGACCATTCATATATCATTACTGACGATCATCGTCTCGTATAATTTCCAACAGGGAAAGCGCACAGTATCGCTGAACCTTGGATTAATCTACATGATAGTATTAAACCAACTAGTAAGCCGAGTAAGAACAAAAAGCCTAATCCAGCAAATACTGATGGATGTGACCTAGCCGCCGGAAATATTAGTCTAGGCCCAACGAAAGAGAATTCACCAAAGCTATCGGTCGGCATAGATAAGAACTCCATACTCTCCGAGTACCAAGCCGCGTGCTCAGAGAAGGGGATCATTTCCGAAGTCTCCACAGTACTAAAAGGTGAGACTCCATCATCACTTCAGTACCCCTCGCATTATCGCCTCATTTCAGAGTGCCGAATGAAGCCAAGTTGGAATCTACAGTACCGAGTCAAGGACCTGCGATTCGACAACATAGTTGTTCTCCTACTCAAGGACCAAGCTTCGTACCTATCAGTCAACGACGTGGAAAACATCCGAAAAATTAGCGACTTGCATCGAACGATGATAGACGACGTCCTTCGATTGAAAGGGATAGATTTTTCCAAAGTCAGACTACCAAGATATGATTATGCGGATCAGACCGAGATCTCACAAGAGAGAGTCGATCTGGCGACGGCGTGTGCCATCTACTACGGCCTCAATACTGGCATGGTCGTTCGATACCTGAAGGGCGAGTACGTTGGTGATTCTCGGAGTTCGAAAAGAATTCTTGACGAGGTATCACAGTACATTGACGAGGTCGACTGCGATCACATCAAGCGGATCATCGATCAGGGCTGCCCGTCGTATTTGGACTTCGAAGAAGAATACGAAAACAAACACATGGTTCTCCGAAAAGGGAATCAGCAGACCTTTTTGCAATTCCCGGAAGTCACCGCGAAGGCAATGAACAAGGAAGAGAAAAATAGCCATGTTTTAGCTCTTCGCAAGTGGGTAGTCCACTTCTCACCCTACTGCCGCGCCACACCGCAAGGCATTCGGGAAAAATATGGAAAGCATCGTGTCATATTCGATTCATCGACTCAGACCTGTCCTCACGAGATAGTATTAAATCACGAGACTTCTACGGACCAAGAAGCAATCATCGACTTCGGAACGGCTAAGACTCACCTTCTCGTCAACATCTACAACTGGCGAATAAGTTATCCAACAGAAGTGATACTCCTGGCGCTAGCCGACATTACAGCATGCTTCCGATTTCCACGGCTTTCAGCCGATGTCACCGGAGCATTTGGATTCTTAGCAGAGTCTCTATATTTCATATCGACAAGCCATGTTTTCGGTTCGAACACGTCGGCTAGTTCATGGGAACCTCTCCGTCGAGCAGTAAAAAATATGATAACAGTCTACGCTGAAAGAGATGACTTGGTCGAGAAGCATAAACAACTACTTGACGAATTGAAATGGTCCGACGACTTGAGTCCGAGACCAGATTTGGTGAAAGCATTTCCTTGCAACATCAATCAGGGAGTCGTGGATGATAAGGGACTGCTCGTGCCGATGAGGGCCAACATCTACGTTGACGACATCCTAGCCGCCGCCGCCCGCCAAGCAAACATGTTGAGATTACTTGCAGCGATCATTGAAGCAATTTTTACCGTGTGTGGAACACCCGACACTGCAGTTCGACAGTGTCCCCTCTCTCTTGAGAAGTGGCGCGAATTAATTGTCAAACCTAGGCAGATAGTGTTGGGCCTTGTCATCGATACAAATACGATGACGGTGGGCATCTCGGATGACTACATCCAAAAGGTGCGAGATCAATTAAGTAACTGGGATCCGAATAGAAGATTCTTTAAGGTTAACAACATGCAAAAGCTGGTTGGAAAGCTCGCGAGACTAGGAGAGGGTGCCCCATGGATATTTAAACTCATGTCACATCTCTACACTTCTCTGGCCTTCGCCCTAAAAAGCAATACCGAACTTCTGGAGAAGAGCTCGAGCGGCTTCAGGGATCTGGTGAAACAGATCACCACAAAAACCTTCTCAGGAAAAATCTCAGATCACCAACGGCACATTAATTTTGCAATGAAAAAAGCCGCAAAAATGGTAAATAGGAACAATGCCACGTACCCTGTGAACAGAACAATGCGAGACGAGTTGAACTTTATTTCCGACGCACTCAAACCGGACTCGGGCATCTTGTTCGAGACACCGATCGCTCACCTCATCCCAAGAACGCCGACAGCATCCATTGTCGGCGATAGCTCGTTACTAGCTTGCGGGGGATATTCAATCACACTAAAATTTTGGTGGCATTTCAGCTTCCCATCGGACGTGGTTGAGAGAACACTCCTGCACCTCAAGGACAACTCGAACGAAAAGTTCATCTCAATTAACTGCCTCGAATATTTCACCATAATAGTGAATTATTGCGCCTCGCTGGTCGTTTTTTCATCCAAAAAATTCAACGATGACCCACATCCCGTCGTACTATGCGTCACTGACAACACGAGTGCTCTTAATTGGACCTTGCACACAAGCAAAAAATCAAGAATCGGCCGAGCCCTTGCGAGATTTTTCTGTGGGCTTTTGATTGGCTCGCACGTTGGTATTAATGCCAAGTGGATTAGCACGGTCGAAAACGAGATCGCTGACAAGATTTCGAGGCTCAAGAAACTCACCCCATCTGAAACCAAATCATCCTCCTCTCATGATACCTACGATTATGCCAACCTTCAACAGGAGCACAGGGAGCTGAAAGCTTGCAATTCCTTCCAGCCAAGTCACAAGCTAGTCTCTCTGCTCTCGGAAATATTGTTGACAGGAAATTGTCCCGACTTAAAACAGATTCTGAAATTGAAACCACAAGATTTAGGCAAGCTGTGTACCTAAATTTCGTAAAAAAACACTGCATCCAAGATCCTTGCGGCAGCGAGCCGGGATACCAACGAGTCATCGCGTGCTTCATCGAGCAACTAATGCTCGATCACAACTCCCGATCGGCAACGGTCCGCGGATACGTCGAATCGATTAACACACTTTTCAAGCTACGCAATTTCGATCCTCCTGCAGACTTATCGGATCGTACAAACATGTGTACCAAGATAATTGTCGCGAGAGAAAAAGAAGAGTGCATCGCTCGGCAACGAAGTCCAATCACCCGAGAGATTTACAGCGCGCTACTTGATCAAGCAAAAAAATCACTCGTCGACTCTGCCGAGTCGGTTGTTTTTGATTGGTTCACTCTCATTCGAATCACAGGCTTGCGTTGCGCCGAATATGCACAAAAAACCCAGATGAACATCGATGAGCACGAGTACGCATCAGGCAAACGCGTCGTTAAGGCTTTTGTACCTTCGGATTGGAAATTTTATAATAGTAAAGGTCGACTCATCATAGATCCGATGGAAGTCCCTGCGAAATTGAAAATGACGTTCCGAATTCAGAAGAACAGACAGAACGGTCAGTCTATCACGTTGGTGGCCGATGATACCCATCTTGACATATGTCCAGTGCGGGCCGCTCATCGCATCTACTTACGAGCCAAAAATCTTGGCCAATTGGACTCGGAACCAATGGGCATCTTTGTCAATAGATTTGGCATGAAAAAATATCTCACGGGAGGTAAAATTGCCGAGGTACTACGATCAATTGCGAAGAAAGTCCATTCGGACTGGTCCAGCGAAGAATTGAGTCGTATATCATCGCACTCGGGCCGAGTTTGGGCCCTCGTACTCTTGGACGAAGCCGGCATGAGCCCAGCCTTCATGACATCGCGGTTACGCTGGATGGGAGATTCGTACAAGTTATACTTGCGCGACACCTCCATCCTTCAACAAAAGCATATCGACGCCCTTAAAAAGGAGTCCGACGAACTCATGAAATTACTCGGCACTAATATTAATGTGCTACCCAACGTCGTCCCAGTGGACAACGACATGGGAGACTACTAAATATATATTTGAAATCCTTTTCTTTTCTTTTTCTTTTTTCTTTTTTGCATGCTCGCGTCACATAATGGCGTTGTCATAACGACGAGACTAGTTGCACTTACCTACGTCCTTCTGTTGCGACCTTCGGTCGTGAGAAGCGTACATGCCTGAATGGAGGTTTGGCTCATGCCAGAACTTTGGGAACCCTTCGAAACTTACAGTTTTTTGGTCCCACATAGTCTAACTTACCAGAGTAATTAGCCCAATTTGAATGCAAACTGGACTACTACTCTTTAATGTTTTATTATGCGTAGTTCTAGTGTAGCTTCTCTCTTTAGTCTCTTTAAATGACAAAGCTATTATGTGCCGTGGTTTAAGGCGCAATGTGTTTTTCCATCGACAAATGGAAAAACGTTCAGTTCCGGAGTTTCCCAGAAAAAAAAATATCCACAAGGGGGGAGCATCATCGCGCATCGTAATACGTTGGGATGGAGATTTCAGCGATGAAAGTACGTAAAACAAAGAAATCGACCGATGCCGCTTCCATCGTTTATAGACTTTAGGTGATTATCAGGAGTGAAATTTTAAGTTGCGATGTTAGCGTCCATCGTTCCGCCTTTGCCAGGATAGCCTTCGCCCCCACCCGAATATGCCAAAAACGTGCCATTCCCCCCCCCGTCGGGAAGGGATCCAACGTCGCCCCGCCCCCCCCCCCCCCCCCCCCCCCCCCCCCACACACACACACACTCCCTAAAATGGCAAATTCCACAGATTGCCGTGCAACAGATCCGTGGGTGGCATATCCGCCTGCCTGCCGTATCGACCCTCCGCTACCCCCGTGACCAGATCGTAAGCGAATACCGCCACCACGCACGCCCATACCGTGCTGAGTATGATCTGTCCCGGTTGCATGTTCGCATTGGCATAATCTTTCTTGGGAACGCCGTTGTTACGTTCCTGCATCTTCTGATACGTCCAATCCTGCGGATTCTCGAGGTAGGCGTCCATGTTCCCCTGTGCCTCCTGCATGGCGTTTGTTGTTGTTGTTGTTGTTGCGCAAGACACATGGTGGACGGGGGGGGGGCGCGACGGGATGGGGGGGGGGGGAGAATCGATAGTACTTAGCGACGAAACGAAGGAGGCGACCCCTCTCGATCATTTCATGGGAATCAAAACACGCGGTGTAGTATATAATAACCCGATTTCATCGAAGGGAGAAACTGGCAACAAGTACAAACGCGTCATAATCACACCGTGCGCATTGAATACTCACGATTCGATCGCATCCCTCCTGGGCCATGTACTTCAATACCGCCTGCTCGTACGAATCGGCATTCACGATTCGCTGTATCAACGGCACGGGACCCGCTCGGTAGAGGCTGCCGATGATGCCGTATCCCGCCGATGGGCCCTCCGTCTTTATTTATTTTTACATTCGTTTGTTTTTCACGGTGGGTGGGTGGGTGGGTGGGGGGGAAGGTCGGGGGGGGGAGACAATTGCATTATTTTCATGGTGGGGAGCGAGAATGGAGGGGGGAAACGACAATTTCAATCGAGGGCCGGATGCCGGCTCCCCCCCCCTCCCCTCTCTGTCTAGGGTGATCTCCCGATCGCCGTATAGTTTCAACCACACGCACACGCACACACGCGCACGCACCCTCGGGGAAAAGAAAAGAAAACTCACCTCCGGATCGGTAACGTACCACTTCGACGACGATTTGTCGTATCTCGGCGCCATGCCCAGCGACGTCGACGTCGACGTCGTCGTCGTCGTCGTCGTCGTCGAGCCCGTCACCGCGGCATTGTTCGTGCGAGGCGATGGGAAGGCGGCGCATTCGCTACCGAATAGGGCGTAGGATGCGAATGCCAGCCGGAGGAGGAGCGTTCGTCGTGCCATCATCGCGTGAAGGTTGCGAAGGGGGGCGGGGGAGGAAGAGTGAACGAGGAGCGAGGCATGCAGGCAGGGCGACGATGTCGCCGGTGAGTTGGTCGGATCTTTTTTTTGAAACTTCATTGGCAGTATCGTACTGATTCCCGCGTGTAGTTGTTTGCGTACCGGTAGAAGCAAAGGTTTCATTCATCCCTCTCATACGATACACGCAGACCACGACGACGATGGAGGGCCCGGTGGACGTCGACATCGATCTTCTCCGATACTACGCTAGGCTAACAGTGGATCCTTACGTCACATCCCTCGAGTGTCATGCCGTATACGGATCCCTATTACAAGAGGGACTGATAGAGCGATTCGACGCGTACCAAAGACGACGAGACGTCGACGTCGACGACGTCGCGAATCGTCGTCATATCGACGGTCGGCGCGAGGACGATTCGAACCCACCCGCATCGAGTCGAGGGGTGGAGGGGGGGGTAGGAGCGGGGGAGGGGGGGGGAGGAGGGGGGAGTCCGATCGTCGTGGTCCATGTGAAATTGGGAAATAAACTCAACGGTCATCCCGGCACGATGCACGGGGGGATACTATCGCTGCTGTTCGACGAGGCCATCGGATGCGCGTGCGAATGCCTGATGATGCGGCAACGATATGACGATGGAGACAACGGCGATGGCGCTCATGACGATTCCACGACGTCGTCCCCCGCAACCGCCGTGACCGCCTATTTGAACGTGACCTATCGAACGCCGCTGCCCGAAAATTCCACGGCGTATATACGCGTGTATGTCGACGGAGACGGATCATCGGGAATGGGGAGGAAGATGCACTTCCGCGCCACCTTGGGGAGCGATGCGAATGGGAAGGATGGCGTCATATATGCCGAGGCGAGGTGCCTTTACGTTCGCGTCAGGTCGAGCCTGTGAAAGGATGGGGGGGAGGGGGGGGGGATCCATGTATTACACGTCTCCACCGAACCTGTTCATCGATTGCCGCGATGGTTGGTACATCGACGACGACAATGACGACAATGACGACGAGGAGGAGAGAAGAACGGCGAAGAATCGGGGGGGGGGGGGGGGGGGTGGGGGGGGGGGGGGAGGAATATGCACTTTCGCTCCACGTTGGGGAGCGATGCTGATGGGAAAGGATGGCGTCGTGTATGTCGAGATGGGGTGCCCCTGTATGTACGCGCCGGGTCGAGCCCGTGAAGGGAGAAAAAACTCCGTGTTATCATCTACAGCTCTCCCCGTACCCGTTCCGTTCATTGCCGCGATGATTGATATATTGACGACGAGGAGGAGGAGGGGAGACAATCCAATCGTCGCAACGCGAGAGTTCGTGCCCTCCGAACAAATCGGACATCATCTTCTCGCCATCCCCTGATGCACGAGGTTGCACTGCAATCTCAAATCCCGCCAAAAATATGACCCGTTGAATCACCACGAAAGAAGGGAAAGAAGAAAAATCATGCCGATTTTGGTTTTACAATAATGGCTTGCCGTTCGTTTCCGCCGTAAATCGCCCTTCGCCACATGAAATGAGACACAAATCACAAGACGATCGATGGGTAATTGACGATGCAACTTTCCGACGCCGCCTCTGCCATTGCCTTCGAGGAAGGGCCAGACTACGTCATTTATTATGGGCGGGAAGATGAATATATTCCGGAGGATGTGACACACGTCAGAATCCATTCGTCTGTCAGGGCGATGAAAGATTACGCATTCGGAGATTGCACGGAATCGGTGATCGTGATTCTCAACAGACCTTTGCTCGTCTCTACGACGCATCGTGATACCCAACGCCGTCGAGACGATTAAGGAGCATTCATTAATTGCTTGGGGTTGACGACTGTAACTCTCGGCCAGGGGCAGGAGGAGATTGGGGCGTATTCATTTCTGTCTTTCATATCGCTACGGCGCATAGTTATCCCCCCCGTCTTAAAGGTATTTGATAGCAGCTCATTCAAACTCTGCTCAAGACTAACGAGAGTGAAGTTCTGCAACGAAATCGAAGAGTTCGTGTCCTGCGAGGCGATGCGGGGATGGTGGAATAAGGGTGTACATTAAAAGTCCCTGGATACGTATTGCTCCTTGGTCCGATGCAGCATTCCAGCGCGTTTTGTCGGTCTTGACCCGGTAAGCAGCTGGCAGGTCAATATTCACGAAATTCGCCATCTCCTGGGAGGCTTTCGATGCTTACACTAGAATCCAAACTTATCGTTAATGAAAATTTGTTGAATGGAGCGTCCGTGTTATTTCCAGAGCAGCTTGACTAAAACAATGATTTTATTCTGAACATTTTTTCTTTCCTGTAACTGCTGGCGATGACGACAAGGAAGTGAGGATAGTATAACGAAGATGGCGATGGCAAAGACTATGATGAATGATTACGAATAATTAATATTCAATTGTATGTTAAATGTCATTGATTTTTTATATTAGTGAACAACCTTGCCGTAGAATGACGTGCGAGCATCGACCCACGTCCACTCTGTCTTTCTCAAACTTTTGATTATTATCTACTCGCACATTAATTTTTTATCTTTGACGTATCACCCAACATATTGATATTAGTAGGCAATGTGGGTCGTGGTTGTCAGGGCAGATGTCATTAGCATGTTTCATCTTTAACATGTCTTCCTCCTCATGGCACAGCTCGTCGATTTTCTGTGCCGAGTAGCTCATTCAACACACGTTGCATCCGCTATGTTGATATTATCTTCTGTAATTCCTTGACTATCAGAGCATGAGTTTTTTGAATGAGCTTGCAGGGGAACTCGTTGAGAGTACCTTTACCAATAAAACACAGACATCGCACCCACACTTGCTGTCCGCGACGATAGCACCGATCTCTCGCCTGAATCATTACTGCGGGCGTCCAAAATGATAGCGGGCTCAACACCTTGACAGATACTGAGGTGCTAAGGTCTATTGCTAAAAAGGCTTCTTGTTCCTGTTCAACCTTCTTATGCAACACAGTTTTCACAAGTAAAGTTTGTTCAAGTATTTTTATTTTACATTATATCGTCTTCCCTGATGACGAACACATATATCACAGGAGGTGTTCTCCAAACCCTTTCGTTCCCAATCCCCGTGTCGATGTCATAAAATGATCCGCACCAGTATCGTACGATTTCCAGAATTCGCTTCCCTCGGTCGGGACTCTCTTGCAATTGTTCTCTAAACATCCAAAAGAATTGGGAGGGTGCCCGAAGATCTGAAGAGTCGTACTCACAGCCAGATCACTCGCTGCTTCATGACAAACGCCTCGTTAATGATCGCTTGGTCGGTGTAATCCTCGAAACTCAAGTTCTCTCTTTGCTACTAGATACTGCTACTGTCCCTACTTCCGCCTCACCGAATCCCTCTTCTCCTCCATGTACCTCGAGTAATCGCAGTGGGACTCGGCGAAACCTATCCGTCCCAATCCGTTATCGAAGAGGACCTCGTGTCCCATTAGGAAGTTGCTCCCGAGAATCGACTGGGCATACCGTCGTTCCGTGAAGTACACCCTCGACGTGTACGTGCCCGGCGATCGCGACGATTCCTCCATGTAATGTTCCGGCGGGATCGCGACGACCACGTCGACGTCTGACACCTGATCCACGTCGTCCGACGCATTGCTCTCCGATTCGAACATGCCGGGATGGGCGCGCGTCATGCCGATGGCGTTATTCGCGATGTTGGCCGCGTTCGACTCCACGTGTCCGCGCATGACCACGAGGATCGTGGGGAGAGACCTTACCTCCTCCGGCGTCAGCAGGCTCGGTTCGTTGTCGTACCCGTAGCCCGTCGCCTCCTTCCACGCCTTTTGGAAATGCGCGTCGATTGCGAACGGGAGGTAGGTGTCAGTGGTACCCGAGTCGACGATCACGCCCGCGATGCCACCGTTCAGGTCGTCCTCCGACGATCGCACTCGCAGGTATCGCGCGCCTGCGACCGGATCGTAAACCGTGGTCGATATCGTATCGTCCGCGGGGATCGCGCCCGATGGCATCCATCCGTTCGTGCGTAGGAACATGGCCGCGATGCGCACGTTGTACCAACCACCCTGAGGCGTAACGTTCGACGCGTATACCATGGGGGTGTCGTGCCATAGGGGATCGGATCCACCGAGCGTCAGGGCGCCGGACTCGACCCCCGACCGGAGGTCCAAGGAGAGGGGACGACGGGAGTAGCAAAGCGAGAATCGGGACGGATCGAAGGACGCGCCTTCCTCCTCCTCGTCCTCGTCCTCCGTCTCCCCCACCTCGTCAACACTACCACCGCCATTTCCCATCCTCTCGTAGTGCTCTCGGAGCTGGAGCCAGAATGCTCCGTTGCGATTGTCCATGCCCATGATCCCGTCCTCGAGCTGGGTACGGAACAGTCCCGTGACCTGGGGAGTGGGCATCAAGGGGGAAAAATATGCATTATTTAACATACACTCCAAATGCCGTAAGGGGTCGTTGAATTCGAGGCGCAAAACGCCAAAGAACGCACCTTCTTCTGACAGCCGAACTTCAGTCGAAAGTCCGACCAATCGTACGTCGAAGACGTTCCTCCCGCACCGTCGACGCCGTCCTCGCCATCCTTGTCCGCTCCTTCTCCCACGTCGTTCATCCGACGTCGCTCGGTCCCCCCCGCCACGTCGTCTTGCGGTACATCGGGATGCACAAGGTCCTCCCCCTCCAACGCCGTCCAACTGCTACCCTCGGCGTACGATACGGTGACCTCGCACCTGCCCATGCGATGGTTATTCCTATTGTTGGATACGCATTGACCGAAATCGCATCGCATCGCATTCCCCCCGATACGACACGCCTTCTCCATGTAGGTGTCGCTGTCGCCCTTGCGAAAGACGTCGTCGGTGTGATACGGCCCGACGTCGTCATTCGCGCCGCCGACGGCGTGATTATCGGAAATCGATCCGCAATTCCGACATCCCGTGCACGGGAAGGATGTGACGCTCGATCCGGTATCGACGATGACCGTCTGACGCTGCGGATTTGGGGAACCCACGAACAGGTCGATGTAGTGCGTGCCGTATCCCTGATACAGGGCGCCGATCTCGTACGTGCCATCCGCCCCCCCCCCCCCTCCCCCGAGGAAACGATGGGAATTTTCGGCCGGCATCGCATCATACTCCCTCCTCCTCCTCCTCCTCCTCCTCGTGCTCGTCGTCGTATCGTCGTGATTTTCCTGCCCCTCCCGCAACCCCTCCGGTATCGGTAGCTCGCGATCGATGAGCTCCATCCTACGACGATGTGCGACGGCATGCGATGGAATCAACGGTACGGTGTGGATTCCCATCTTCTTCGATTTATTTCGTTGTGATAGCGGCCGTTGTTTTCGTTGTTGTTGTTGTCGTTGTTGTTGCTGTTCCTCCCGTTGCTGTGGTCCTAGTTGTCCGTCATCGTAACCACCGCCCCCCCCCGTCGTAAACAGCGCGCTCGAGACAAGACGTCTGAATAACGAGTCCCCCCCCCCCGATCCTCCGTCCCCCCCGACGCCGTCCACCGCGATGGCGGTCCCGAGCCGTCCGACGTATTCCCCATCCGGATGGGGTAGGAGGACGTCCTCCCCCTCCCACGACGACGACAGTCTCATCACGCCGTCGACGACTATAAGGGCGAGGAAGGACAATCCCGACAACAGCAGCATCGATCGCGCCTTCCTCCTCCTGGACGAATACGTCGTCGAATCGAGTTCGCGATCGCGATGGCGACAGTCGTCGTCCTCGTCGTCGCCGCGCGAAGAATGCATAGCCCCCCAGGAGGAACGGCGATGGTCAGGAATGTCGTACCACCCCGACGACGACTGCGATGACATCATGCCGCGATATTCGCGACTATCGTCTTGGTAGTCTCGACGATGCATTATTTCGCTATTCGACTAGGTAGTAGGGTATCCGTTTTGGTTTTGTTTGATAATATATAGGTACGCCCGGGAGGAGGACCCGCCATGGGGGAATGCGATTTTGTGATTCAAAAGGTCATTGTTTTAGAGGGGGTCATTTCGGACAAACATAAGAATGGTCTGTCCTTGGTACGGTTCAAGGACAGTTTGGTTTTCGCTTCCATACATGATACTGACCACACTGGAAATGAAAATCGCCAACTCGTTCATCCAGAAAAGAGCATCATCCTCATCATTGCCAACAACAACACACACTCCATATCATCAAAATATGTTCAAACGAGTCAGAAACTGTCACTCAATCAAAGATGGAGTTGATAGTGACCACACAGCAGTATTAATCAAACTAGAAATATCATCAATCCCCTTCAAAATGCAAGAACAAAACCATCCAAACAACATTCGAACAACAGACTGAGAACTCATGGACACAAACGACGAAGCCAACATGAAGTACAACGAAATTCTGGAAAGGTACACCCAAACATCCACACACAACCCACAACCGAAAGAATACAATGAATTCTTTGATTGCATGAAAGAGGAAAGGACATGCAACCACAACAAAAGCAAATACAAATCCAACTGACTGGTTTGAAATGAGCAAAGAGGAAATACAACCAACAATGGATGCAGTAACGGCACTCCTGAAAGAACTACCGACAACCCAGCATTTCAAGAGAACTAAAACTTGCAAACACATTAAGACGCATGACAATCATCACAGCAAAAGCAAAAACCTATCGAACCTCGCAGACAAAATTGGCAAACTCTCAGGAACAAATTGTAAAGCAGTATGGAAAGCAGTAAGGCAATGCGGACTCAGCAACGAGAACAACCACAAAAAGCAAAAAAACATGTCACTCCAAATGCAAAATGTCAAACGAGCAAAAACAGACAAGGAAAACATGAGCATTTTCCACCCCCACTGCATCCGAGTCTTCAATAACCATCGAATTGTCACACCAAAAGCCCTAACACTTATCAAACAATGAGAAACATTCTTCCACCTGGATAATCGAATCACCTGGAAATAGTTTATGAGTGCAGTAAATGGAATGAAAATGACAAATCACCAGGAGCAAATGGCATACCTGTGGAGGCAATCAAATCAATGAACAAAACAAATCTCCAAAAGGTATATAATCACATCAACGATTTCTGGAATGGAAGTTGTGACCACACTGAATGTCACACAGGAAATGGCACACCCGTCCAGAAAATACCAAGCCCTGTCAATTCGAACAAGTATCGAATTGTCACACTAATGGACATATGCTCTAAAGCATTCAGTAGGATACTCTGTGCAAGATGCTACAAACTCCTGGAAAAGTATGGCACCAAGCACCAATATGGCGCCACAATGCAATCTGGATGCCAGGATGGAAACTTCACCCTCAAATCATTACTCCACCCCAACGCCAACACAACCAAAATACATACTTGGTTTTTGCTGACTTAGTGAAAGCATATGACACATACAATCACAAACTAATGATCAAAGTCCTTGAAAGGTATGGCACACCCCCCAAATTCAGAGATAGCATCAAGAGACTCTACACCAATCTGAAAGTCACAGTAAAAATAGGAAAAGAAAAGTGCAAGATCAATCAAGAAGTGGGAGTGCAACAGGGAGAGTACGTATCATCAGTAATCTTCCTTTTCCTGATGTCTGTTTTTGCTGAAACACTCTAACATGAATGGTCAGACTCAGATATTTACGAAGCTGAATTCACAAATACGACAGAGATACAGAATGGACAGCTCACCGGTCACACAAAAAATGCAATGCAAAGAACTGTTAAATTATCATCCACCAAATTCTATACATCAATGATGGAGCTTTCTTCTTCGATAACAGAGAAGATGCCAAAAAGGGAGTGGAGATGATATACATAATTTTTGCTATGTTTGGCCTTGAGATGCACATCGGACGAGGAGAACAACCATCGAAAACAGAAGTAATGTACATACCAAAGGCTGAATTCTACACCCACAGATCACCGCAAATACTACCCCCCAACCAAATGTCAATCGACTTGCCAGCTAACGACACCACAGATGACGATGAAATCAGATTAACCAAACTCACAAAAACACCCAAGAAGGAGACTTTCTCAATGATGAGCCAGAAAGAAAGAGAGGCAATATACGCCCCCAAAACAAACAGAATCAAAGTAGCAGATGGATTTGTCGATTTTGCAAACACTTCAAATATCTTGGCTCCTTCATCTCCTTCGACCTAAGCAACGATTTTGATATCAATCACCGAATATCAACAGCCAACAAAGCAATGGGAGCACTCAAGCACCTATGGGACAACCCTCATGCAGACCTGACAAAACAACAGATATTCATCACCATCCCAGGCAACCTAATACTAGTATGTGAATGCAAATCATGGGCACTATGACAATCACACATCCTGAAGCTTGAAGTCTTCTGGCACAGAAGCATAAGAAAATCCTCAAAATCAGAATGATGCATGGAAAAGAGGAAATAATAACAAATGAAAGAATAAGAAAAATCTTCATGAATATCCCATTTGCAAATCACACAATAACTGCAAGGCAACTCACCTATATCAGTAAAATTGTGAGAGGACCGAATGATCACCCCCCGAATCAATTACTAACGGCATGGACCAATACCCCGAGGACACAAGGAGGAGTACTCAGCACTAACAAGAAAACCATCGTGCGATCCCTCCATACCCTAATCCCCAATCTTATGATGAAGAGCATAATGGAAAAGAACACAACAACCGGTGGGTCCAAAATGAAAAATTTGCTGAACAAAGACGGAAAATGCAACCTGTGGCTAAAAGTTGCACAAGACAAACTTTTATGGCAATGGCACATCAACAAACTGATATTCCCAGGACTCGATGTCCCCCCCTCTGATCCGAACAGACCGAGACATCCACAAAACAATCATCCCAACGATAATGACAAACAGCTGCCACGACCACCACCAGAACCTAACAACAGAAATAACAGAAGAGAAGAGAGAAGAAGAAATCATCACCATTGCCATTTGGCTGCGCCCCCCCACTCCCCCACATGCCCTCCTTAACAGGCACCAAAAATTATTCCTCACCACAAATTGAGAAGGAGACTCAGCACCATGCCAACCCACCTCGCTCACCTCCCCATGCAGTACTGGGAAAATGAGACTCCCGAGGATTATAATCAGGCTCAACATCCAAATCCGCCCAAGGATCCACAGCATCGGAATCATCGGTGATGTTGGCCATGATAACACTGAAAAAATACCCCCCAAAACAAAAAAAGCATGCAAATGAAACTCTATTAACACAGCCATGACACATAAGAAAAAATCACAAGAAAACAAAAATCAAATCTCATTCAAAAACTTCAAACTACGTGTTTCAAATATAAGAGCACCAAAAAAAGATGCGCAGAGAACAAACACTCACAGAAAAGAACTGATGAGTTTGCACTTCACCCCAAAATCCTAAAAATGACTTTCTCACTCACAACTAATACTATGAGACCGGCCTTGCCTCATGTGTGCGTGTTAACTTGGTCTCCAGGGGAAAGGGGCCGTGTGCTGAACGTCCGGACTATCGAGTCCTCCAGCTCGTGCCCCCCCCCCCTAGACACTTGATTACTAAATTTAAAAGATCTACGGAGTCACACTTTTGTACCCCGCGAATTCCACCCTCCAGACGCGTTCCCCTTGCAGAAAAGATAAGCAAGGGCTTTAACACAGTCGCCACAAGGGGGCGGCGCAGCCGCCCCCTGTGGGGGGCCGAGTACTAGTACTCCCCCCCCACATTCCAAGCCAAACCGACGCCGCCGTTGAAGACGGGTGCTCCAAATGCCATCCTGTGACCCGACCGAGGTGCCTCTATTCTCCGGCTCCGTCCGCATCGTCGTCATCTAGGCATATCTTCTGCTCCCACCACCACTGTC
>JALLBA010000920.1:0-21862 GCA_036939675.1 Cyclostephanos invisitatus
GAAGAAGAAGAAGAAGAAGAAGAAGAAGACGAAGAAGAAGAAGAAGAAGAAGAAGTCACCCCCAAGCAAACCGAGGTGAAGAAGGTGTAAAAGAAGCTAATGGCAAGGGGAACAGGTTGACGCATCCAAATACGCCAATATGCCCAAAGAAAAGGCTTCCCCCATGCCTCGTACTCCAGGGAAGGCTGCAAGCAAAGATCCCCAAGGCGTTCATTGACCTTGTACCAAGGGCCTTCTTGGAGTTTGACCTAAACTCGGAGAACTCCTGCGTGATCGTAAGCGGATTTTGCCCCACGGTCGACATGATTGCCCAAACCGTGGGACCAGATTTTGATAACATCTGGTCAGGTCGATCCCCTCCCATTCCCCTGCCAAGGAAACCCTCACTGCCAGATCATGTGGCACGAGGGAGACGATGCAATCAAGATCAAGCTGTACAACAATCACAGCATCGACCCAGAAGCAAAGCATCAGATGATGCCTCTCCTCAGGGTTGTCCTCGAGTCAAAGGAGAAGATGAGAACGAGCGTAGTGCGCATCAGAGACGTTGTGCTTTGTCGTTGCTCCGCTTTCGAGAGCCACGATTGTGCCTCATCCCCACCCCCACCTGCCCCATTCTCGTCGCCGGGCTATCAGAGGAGGAGGGGCAATTATGGCGGCGGCGTTGGTGGTGCAGGGTTTCCTGCTTCGATGGGTGGGTACGGCCACAAACTAAACACGACCAGCAGCTACAGCAGCATGAACGGGTCATTTGACGCGGGTGATAACGACCAGACAATCAAGGTCAATACAAGCCCGATCGAGAACGGAAACAACAACAGCCCTTGCAAGCGCAAGAGCCCTAAGGGGTATGAAGACAATGGAGATGCCAAGATGGCGGCACTGGATGGTGCCTTGAATTTGGTCAAAGATTTCTACAGCGAGATGGAGAAGAACAAGGCGAAATAGGACGACGGCAAGGGCGGCAACTAGAGGAACGTACTTTGAGGCGGGGCGGTGGGGGGGATCATGGTGGGTTTTCGGAATTTGGATATCATGGTAGTATCATAGAGGTTTTAGATGACATGTGTTTGTTGAAGAAGAAGGGAGTAGTGTGGCAAAGAAAAAAGATTAGGGCTAGGGAAAAGACAAAGAATAGTAATGAAAGAAGACATTGTGGTATTGATTAGATTTACCGAGTGATTTTAGCAATGTCAGGGGAAAGCAGGAAATTTCAGCCCCTCTCGAGGGCGATCCACTTCATTTTTAAGCTCATAATTTTCTCTTCCTGACCTGGATCACATGCCACTTTGTTCTCACTTCGTAGCAATCCATTTCAGGGGAAGTTATCCACCAGCCTAAGTCACCTTCTCGATTGTGGGGAAGATGACCACCCTGAAAATGCGAATGAATCTCTTGACGCAGTGATCAGAGACTTGCACGTATTGCTACTTGACCCAGGCTGATTCCTCTTTGATCACGTACCCACCTGTGATGATACTGGAATAATGACGCTGCCATTCAGAGAACACAAACTTTATGGGAGGGAGAATGAGATGACCAAGAGTGTATCACTTTTCATTGGGGGATTTTCTGGGTCAGGAAAGGGTAGGCTTGTCGATGTGACAGCCAGGGTAAATGCGGTTGGAACCTACGTGCTTACGCCCAAATTCAACCAAATGTCACTGGAAAAATCAACACCAAACGTTGGGTCCATGTTCAATAATTTATGCCTCCTGATCAAGAAAAAAGACCCTGTCAAAGTCTTTGGCTTGGACTGGGGTACACTTGCACAGCTGCTCCCAAATATCAAAGCAATCGCACCTCATTCAGAGCGATCTGTAGATGAGAAGAGCTGGACAATCAAATGAATGTTCCCAGAATTTTTTTCATCCTTCAACATTTCATCCAAGTTGTCTCAAGTGCAGCACATCCGGTGGTGTTATTTCTTGATGACTTACAGTGATGTGATAACTCAGTTTAACTTTGGTAGGAAGCTTGCTGTGTGATGCGATTGGGAATACCTGTCTCTTCTTTGTGGGAACTTATGTTGCAGAGGATCACAAAATATTTAGTCTCGTAAAAATTTTGAACATCTCTCGGGTTCCAACGACCATATGTTTGGAGGGGTTGACACCTAAACATCTCAACACCATGGTGTCTGATGCCCTGTGAATTTTTCCACGGATTATTGAGCCCCTTTCCAACATCATTTATCAGAAGACAAAAGGGAATCCATTTTTTGTGCTAGAATTCATAATGTCATTGGTGGATAGAGGATTGCTTGAATACAACACCAACACGGTGAGATGGGTTTGGGACGATATGACAACGTCTTAATGGACATCACAGACAACGTACTCCAGACAAAAGGGAATCCATTTTTTGTGCTAGAATTCATAAGGGCATTGGTGGATAGAGGATTGCTTGAATACAACACCAACATGGTGAGATGGGTTTGGGACGATGATGACGTAAGCTTAATGGACATCACAGACAACGTACTCCATCTTCTGTTGTCCAAGATGATGTGTGGAATGTCAACAAGCAATAAGTCGGCACTGAAAGTGGCAGCTTGCTTTGGAGTAAAGATGAAAGAGTCCGTTGTGGATACTTTGATTACTCATCCAGAGCTCAAGTTTGCTCACGGTAAAGTGCAAGAGGCGGCCTAAAGTCTCATTCCAGAGCAGGATAGGGAACAGGTGAGTTGATGTAGTAGTGATTGTATGACATGGTTAACATAGTCAACCACTTTGTATCACAAATAACCATTTTTCGTTTGCCACAGTATCACTACAGCCTCAGAATGTCATTACATTCAATTACTGAACGAAAGGTTGCTGATGACATGTCATTCTCAATTGCCGATCAGATCAAGCACGGCAATGTCAATCTAGCAGCAGGAGAAGATCCTGAATTATGAATTGGCATTGCCAAACTCTTTGTGTTATCGGGCAAGAGGACAGCGGCAATCTCAGACCACGCAGCATCGCACTCATATCTGAAAAATGCATTGTCGCTCCTGCCGTCTGATAATTGGACGAGCCATTATGACATAATTCATCAATTTTCTCTCCAATGTGCAAAATTGTCATACTCATGCGGCGATGTCAAGAAGGCGCAGTGTATCTTGCAAGAAATGATGGGACATTGCTACTCTATTGAAGACAAGATACCTGCTCACTTATTGCTCGCTAAAGTGAGTAGAATTCCTGTAGATTGTTGGGATAGTCATTGGACTGATTGTTTACTAATGGCTGCCTGCCGTAATTCGTTTTTTTTGTGTTTTTGTGCTTTTTGTAGCGGGGTTTCTCCTCCAGAGTTCTGTTTTTGGCGAGTCCAGATCTTTTACCGGGCTTATTTTTCACGCAGTCCAGATTTGAATCCAGATTTTTTTTTCGAGAGAGAGGGAGATAGAGAGAAATTTCCTCTCTACATTGGATTCAGTAACAATGATGTCTAAATTAGTACTATTATCTTTCTTCTATGAGCATTTGGGTTAGGGTTATCTAGGGTTTTTGCAGAATCGTCCCCCTTTTCATCATACGGTGGAATCCATAGAGAGGAATGGAAAAACAGAAAATTAATATTTTTATTCAAGGCGCAACAAATTGAAAAAAGCGAATCTGGACCGAGCTTTTGGTGAGTCCAGATCTGGAATGATCGCTCACAAGAACCAAAAAAGAATTATGGCAAGATACCAGAATAATTATGCCCCTTTCAACCTCCCCTCATGATTGTTGGGGCACGTAATATGGTCAAACACATATCAGAGAGAGATGAGGAGATGGACAAAAGACTCAGTGTAAGTGATCATGGCAGCCTCATATCTAAGGAATCCTGAGATGATCCCTTTTTTCTCATGCACGATGATGCATCATACAATGTGTTGGAGAAAACCCAAAAGAACAAACCCTGGCAAATAACAGACCTTTAGGATCAGGATCGCGGGTGCCAATCAAAATAGTTGATGGACAAGAATGGAGTCCAGGAGTATGACGTAATCTCCAATTGTTAGGACAGTCACTAGAGGTAGCATGGGAGAAGGCTATCATAAGAACCTCTCACTTTTAATTATTAGTCTTTGCTTACTAAGTGATACACAAGCACCCGACACCATCTCGTGGGAACCGGATGGAAAATGAGTTGTGCAACAAATTAATAATTAAAAGGTGTGACCTTAGAAGAAGAACAGAGAAAGATGGACACTACTCCAGGTGGCAATCCAAAAGTGGAAGGAAGAAAATTTTGTAGGCCAATCAATAGGACGGCACCGATTAAGAAGGAATTCATTTTGACAGCCCAGGGCCTTGCGAAGCATACTTTTGATGTGGGAAACGTGAAATATGCCTCAAAATTTCAAAAGTTGCTAGATGCGATTTCGATCCACATACAAGCTAACTACAAGGATGGCTCCAAGATAGCGAAGTCAGTCCGCGACCTAAAACTTGTAGTGATTACCCTTGATGCATATCCAACCAGGATCAGTGGCATTCCTCCTGATGCAGGGATGGTATACCTCTGGCAACAGGAAGTGTCAGAACAAACAAAGGCGAAGAACCTCCTCGTGGAGAACGTGAAGAAGGCATACACCCTCATCACTCGTCCCCGGGCAATGTCCCCCTGAATTAAAGGATCCAACAAATATCCGACCGCCGACCTGACACAAGACATGGTACAGCTACTGCTGATTATTAGGGGGCACTGCTGTTGATTCAACGGCCACCAACAGAGCACGTGGGCTCTAGAGAATGCGAAGCACCACGTATCCATATTCTACCAGGGAGCTGAGATGATGACATCGGAATACGTCCAGCACTTCAACATTCTCATCGGATTGGTTGAAACATATTGAGGTGCATATGGTCGCAGGCCAGAACTGGTCAGAGCGGAGATCATGATACAACCAGGTTTCATGGACCGTGATGATCCCACACCTGATGAGCTAGAAATAGCATACGCCAAATGCCACGAACAGTACCTCTCGTGTATGCTACTCCGGGGGTCGAACTACGGAAGATACAAGATCCTGAAGGACGATCTTTGTAACAACATGTCGCTGGGAGTTGACAACTTCCCTAAGACCATCGTCGAAACGACCCGTCTCATGAACTACAAGGTGCCCCGGAAGGCGCAGCGAGTCAAAGAAAATCAAGCCGAGGGAGTGGCTTTCATTCAGGACCGGAAAGCCCCAAACCTGAAGGACATCGAATGCTGGCACTGCAGCAAGAAAGGTCATTACAAGACCGACTGCCCCCAGCTACAAATCAATGGCATGGAAAATCGAGTGCAGAATCTATTCGCGGTGGAAGAGTATAACGATGGAATGGGCTTATTCTCTGCCGAGGCAGGAGTGGACAGATGTGATGACCTGGAGTGTCATCTCGTCCAAAAAGGATGGAAGTGCAGATGCACTGGGATTCTCAACCTGAACCACCTCTACATCGACACCTGTGCAATGTATGCAAGCACACCTCACGCAATCGGATAAATTCGAGCGCAGATATTATATGATTTGTATATACACAAATCATACATCACATGGGTATGAAAGAGTACGAATCATGTTAGTATGAATTGTAAAATTTAATGAGGGTTATGGAACACCCATATCCAATGAATGTTTACTGCGGTGTCTACAAAACCCGATGACCACCGATAGGTATGTTATTCATATGTTAGTGATTCGACACTGTATGAATGATATAGTGTCGAATGGTATATTGTTGAATCAAATGTATATAATTTACTAATTTATCTACCAACTAACATTCAACATTCACAGCAATAGCGCAATTTGTTATCCACATTTAATGTTGGGAACAAGCGACAGGGACTATAAGGTTGCATTAATGGTTATCCATAACAAGAACTCATGCACTCTGAATGAACTAGAATCAAGTATGTGTTCATATGAAGGTGAGGAATTACATACTAATGTGATGGACGATGGATTCAGTGTCAGAGGTGACATAAATGATGTTGGGGATGATGGTTTTAGCTACTCAGACGTAGCCATCACACCGCGTGCTCTTACTTATGAGGAACATGGGAGAAGCCACTTGACGAGATTAGATAAACAGACAAAGTCATTTCTGAGTCCTCAGACACAAAGGCTACACAACGATCTTGAAAACAATAGTGTGAAAAGAGTTTGTATGCCAACTATGTCGTCTCTCAATCAATCCAGAAAGAATATGTTGGCGAACATAGATTATGTGAAAACATATTGTGATGTTGAGAATAATCCAAGAATTGCAAAAATTTGGGCAGAAATGGAACAGTGTCTTGAAATGAAACAGAATGAAGCTAGAGATATTTTGGCCGAGGAACAAAGAGTGCATTCTCAAGAAACTCATGGACAAATATTAATGTCGGGAATTACAATGAAAAAAAAACAACCTGAGCCGAGATTGAAGGGAGTGTCAGGGTAGGGTTCACTATGATTCAGTGTCTACTTCTCATATAGTATAATTAGTTTTGACCCAATTCATACTACTTTTATTCAAAGATAAATGAATAGTATCATACCATTTGTAGTAGTATAATTTATATCTAATCGTATCTAAATTATGTATAAATCATAGTGATATAATCTAGAGAGTAACGAATCATAGTAAAATGATTTACTAACATACCATTTGCTGTAGTATAATTTATATTTAATCGTATCTAAATTGTGTATAATTCATAGTGATATAATTCAGAGAGATGGAATTATAGTATTCATAGTACTATTATTCATAGAGTTCTGAGGTAAATATTAGTACGAATCATAGTAAAATGATTTGGGTTAGACTAAATCAATTAAGTCGTACTACATTAATAACAAACAATGATTACATAGGTTATCGTATTCACAACAAAATCAGTCAACATGTAACTTTTATTAAAAGATATATGAATAGTAACATACCATTTGTTGTATTATAATTTATATCTAATCACAGTCGACATGTAAATATTTGACAATCCTACTCATATTTCGAACCCTTCCAGACAATACTGTAAGGTAACATCTTTGGCGGGCAGCATCTCATACTTTTTTCATACATTTCCTTAAACGCATCATCATTAGTGATCATGATAAAATCCTGATAATTGTCATGGATAAAATTCAATCCGTTATCCTTCAATGGAACGTAGGAATCACTGAAGTTATAGCCGCTACGTGGACGAAAATAGGGATGCACATGCTGGAGGACAATCCAATGATGGATCCATAATGCTTTAGCATTCTCATCCTGCAAAGAAAACAAAATAAATTAGGGAATCATAAATATTGTACAAAAAAATTATAGTTTCATGATTGGGCTCACCTCATCATAATTTTTGAATGAACTAAGAATTCCTTTACCCATCTTGTTCTTGTAATTGGTAACCGAAGTGAACAATTGCTTCAAAGTAGGGTAATTCCATTTCATTTTTCCGTTGGTTGCGAACAGTGTCATAGTAGCTGGTCGATTAATCTTAAAACAAATATCAAGTAAGATCTGACGATTGTGGTCAATCCCCGCCAAAACTTCTTCGGGAACACTCTATGCATCATCGACCGTTGAAATTGTATTAATCAGGTTAGAATAAATTGTAACAAAATGAATATGAAAAGTATGAATCACACACGTTGGAAATATACATACCTAATCCATATATGTATGATTCGTATGAGGTGATAAGTTTCAATGGTATGATTCAGGTTAGAACAATTTGTAACAAAACGAATAAATACAAGCTAATTCATACAAAATACAATCGTAATACACGAGACTACTAACCGTGCGGAATGGAGCTGGGGGTGTATTTGACAGGAAGGGATACCAGCAATCAAAGTACAACGCCATGGACACATAATCAATAACAAATTGACAAAAGTGTCTATTGGGTCTTGCAAGTGACTGATGAGCGATTTCTGGTGTTTCGTGATCAGGCGCTGAGGAGCGCTTGATCTGATACATCAATGAATCTCTGATCACCGATTGATCGGCATTGATATCAACGGATTCTAGCACATTCAATAACTAAAAAACTGATGTCAGTGATTTAACACAGAAAATACTTGATTATAATGGAACAGCACTCACCATAAAAGAAAAACCAGCTTGCATTTCCATGCAGGGGACATGATGAACAAATGAAGCGCCGCTATCCGGAACAGAATCAAAATATTTAACACCAATAAGGAGTCCTTCTCCGTTGTTGTTGCGGAGATCTTTCCAGTCGTCAATTGGCTTATAACCTCCGTGGGGACCACCAAGCAAATCTTGGCCATAGAAGGGTGCGATCATTGAAAATCCATTCCTAGAACTTTGAATTGTATTATTCAGGTTAGTATAAATAGTATCATAATGAATGGAAATAGAATGATTCATATACAATCGAATCATACGTACCTGTCTCCCCCATCTGCAGAAACATCCTCGTCATCCTCCTCCGCATCATTGTCCTTACTATCGATCAGTGCAAGAATATCATCGACGTCGCCAGGCTCAGAATCGGCATCCTTATAATCCTCATCGTTATCATCGGCATTGGTTTTTTTCTTACCCTTCTGTTTTGCTGGAACGGTTCTTGATTTCTTATAACCCACCTTCGCCTTTTTCTTTTGGGGGGTTGCACTGGATGCCGCCAGTCGTTTGTTTGGAACAGTTACCTTCGGGTCATTTTGTGCCATCGCGTTTGCTTTCGATGCAAGATCGGTGTCCTTGTGAGAATCTGAAGGGGGAGAATCGGCTGTTCGGGAAGGTGCATTCGCGAGCAACTTTTCAGTTAATTTGGAGACGCGAGTTGAGCGGCGGATGGGAGACGATGACATGATGTTAAGGCGGTGCACGGTGGCTGGCTATTATTAATGTGACTATGATTATGATTGATATGGCTGAACGAGATGTCATGTGGTGTTCCTGACGACCACAGGACAACATCTGCTGTGGTGCGTCAGTGACAACACGTTACCTCTGGTGACGTGTTCATTCAAAAAACGTCAGTGGAGAAGAGACACTACGACACAATGTCTTAATTGTCTTAAGGACATCNCCCTTGTCCAGTGGTTAGAAGGAACTCGTTGAAATGTGTACTACGAAAAAGAGATGAAAATAGTTACACATGTATGAAAACCATCCGAAAACGCGGATGCTATGAATAGTGATAGAGACCTTTTAGACAACCCCTATCAAACGCCACGAGAGTATCGCTCGACGTACCGCTGTTGAAGTAAGTAAGAAAGTGCGTCACACGTATCTGCTCCCAATTAGATTCTATTAAGGGGAGAAAAAACGAAAAAAAAATCAAGAAATAATAATCAGAAATCTCTCATTTGTTTCATTTTCGTTCCTTTTCGGGGGCCAAAAATAAGATCCCCCCTCCTCCCCCCCCCCAAAAAAAACACACAAATCCATTCCCTGGCTCGGCGGCCCGCCCCGCCGGATGGAATAACAACAACCACCCCCCCATCCGGCATTTTAGCAATCTCGTATACACGCCTTGCCCTTCCCTCTAGGTTGAAGGGATCCTCGAAGGATTATCATTCGGTAGGGGAGATCGGGGATGGATCCGTCCGCCGGCGATGATGCCGCAACTCTAGGACCCGTCGTCGCAGCAACGGGCGGAGACGACGACGAATACGACGCGACGATCCCGCGTCCCGTCGTTTTCGTCGTAAATGCCGCCGCCGCCGCCGCCGGGGGAGGGGAAGACGCTCGCGAACGCGCCACCGGCCGTCGTCGCATCGACACATACGACGAGGGGGACGACGAGCCATTCGACGTCCGAGGAGGAACGTCGATTGGGCTCGCATCCACGATCGCGGGGGGCGTCGGTGGTTACGGCGGCGACGACGGGGGACGGGGGGAGGGGAGGGGCGGCGATTTCTACGGTAGGATCCTCTCCGCCCTGATGGAAGGGGGTGGGGGTGGCGTGAGAATGTCGGACGTCGCGGGCGATGCATCCTCCGGCGGGCCTCGCGCGGGGCCTTCCCTTCGTCGCTGGAGCAATAGGGCATCATCGACGGGACGCCATGTGCCGGCGTTTAATAGAACGGAGCACGATCGTCCCCGTGACGAAGGTGGCTTCCTATCGGAGCGGGCTCGCATAGTGTCGGTAACTCCGGGACACGCCTTCCCGCCATCGAAATTCCCACGCGGCAAAATGATGGATGCATCGTCATCTTCGTCGTCGAGTGTGCACGGGGGTGGGATGGGATCGACGATCATGCTCGGAGAGCAACAGCATTCTTCCGGCGGCATGAGCACGCTCGGCGCGTGGGTGTCGTCGTACGACGTGCTGAACGAGGGCATACTCCATTCGGGTTGGCTCGAGAAGCACGGCATGGCATTGCCGTCGGCGGTACTCGTTGTATCCACCCTCCGTCTACCATCGATGGATGGGGACGACGATGACATCGAGTGGCGCCGATCGATCGAACGCGTCGCTCGGATCGTCGATGATCTACGCCGGACGCTCGCCGAGAAGCGCGCGGTGGCCGTCCATATGGTTTGTCTTCTGGAGGATGGTGGGGTGATAGCGAGGGACGAAGCGCGCCGCGAACATATCCTCGATGTCGCCAGGGAGACCATGTGTCGGGAATGCCGACTGCCCCAAAGTCGTGTGGTTTTGTTGGAAACTCTCGAGGAGTTGGAGCCGGAGAAATACCAAGGTGGACCATCGAGGAGTGCGTATTCGAACTCCCTGCGTACGCTCGACCGCACATTGCGCGATTCGTCGGCGTCGTATTACTCGTGCCTCGCCGAGTCGCAGGAGAGGAAGCTCGTGCTATGGTCGAATCGTTATCGCGGATCCAACGTCTCGTTCGAGGTTAACACGCTACTCGCGGCCATGAGGTGCGCGAGGTACGCGTTCAAGGCTGGGACGATGCGCGACTTTCAAAGCAGGACCGGCGGAGGCGGAGGCGTCGATGGCGATTCCGGCGCATCGTGGACCGATGCGAAGTCGACGGCGATGGGGCATTACGACGAGGCGTACCGATGGGTGGCGGAGTTGCACCGTAGGGCGATATCGTGGAGGGCCACGGCATTATCGTCCTCCCATTACTATTCCGGAAGGGGGTTGGTCCCGATAACACCCGGCGGTGGTAAGTTCAGTGCCATGGACGACATGAGTTCCCCGAAGGTTACCGAATCTCCCGGCGGGGGGATCGGGGTCGAACTCTCCCTCCTGCCCGTTCCCGGGGGTACTCGCGTCCCATCATCGTCCAGTCCCGTCCCGCAAGTCCCGCCCCCGCCGCCATCGTCGACGCCGATGATGAGGCGAGGTAGTCCCGCGCTTACGTCCAAGGAGGGATACGGCACCGCCGAGAACATTGCCTTCTTCGCCTCCCTGTGGGACCAGTGTCGTGCCGTTGCGCATATCCTTAACGCCAAGCTTTTGCGTTCCACCGCTACACCATCCGCCGGCGACGAGTTCGGCAAGCTCGGCGCCGAGATGGAGCAGCAATGGCGTCGTCATCGTTGTACCTTCATGTCGAAACCACAGGGAGTGCGCGATTTTCATTCCAGTGGTGATGATGACTTCTTCGGCCCCGCGTGGCATCGATACGTGTATGTAACCGGGGAACTGTTGACGTATGCGCGCATTGCCGAAGAGCGATGGCACCGCGAATTGGCATCCATAGCCTCGGCAGTGGCTGCTGCCGTCGCGGTCGATGAGATTGCTGAGGCAACATCGCCCGCTACCTCGTTCGCCTTGCCTTCGTATCATCAGCCCGGAGCTCCTTGGAAGGTCTACCGTGAATTTTCCGAGGCTGTGTTGGGATTGGCAAGGGCGGTTCTACAACAGTCGTGGGAATGTCAGCAATTAAATTATAGTCCGTCGTCGTCATTAGTATTATCTAGACGGCGTACGTTTGTTGGTTTGATTGATTGCGGTAGCAGTGGCTTCTGTTTTGTGAACGAATCAAAGCGTGATCACAAAGGTGAGAATAACAGCGAAAATACTTCACTCACTTTTCGAGTCTAATTTGTCTTAATTTTGTGTCACCGGTATTTTGAAGCCATTGCGTTGGATTATGTCTTGCACGCGCTTGACTTGCTGGACGGGCACCTCTCCCTCTGCCCACATGATGCCAGCGGCGGCAGCGACTTAACAGTATCAGTCGGTGAGAATCCCACTCGACAACCCATATCATCGGCACGCTTGCACTATGTTGCAGCAAGACTCCTTATGAGCCTGGGCAATCCGACGGCGGCATCGGTACACTTAAAAATCGCATCCGCCCAGACGAATTTGTGGCCTTCTTTGCACCTGTCCATTCGGCGGGCGTTACATGCCTGCACTGAACGCTATGCTAAAGAATCGACGGAGCAAAATCCATCAACCAGCTCGGTTGACCCCCACGCGGTTTTTCCCAACGTAACAAATTTACAGAATTCTTTTATCGAGCTTCTACTGCTGCCTGACTCGGGCAAGTTACTTTCGGCTGAAGAAAGGATGGAGACTCAAATGAGGGTCTGGCCACCCGTATCTCTCGGCACAGCATCGACGTCAGAGGTCATTTGGACTCACAATGATGCTTGTAAAATCAAACCTCCCCTCGAATTCTCTGTTTCCTTTATGAATTCGACACACGCAGCATCCAATGATGTTATAACTGCTTGCGTGTCGATTAAATCTTGTCTCAGCTCCCAAGTCGTCATTGAATCCATGCAGCTCCTTACGACTTCAGGCACACACGATATATCAAATCTGGAGCATCGCGAAGTAGACACGACGCTGCAATTGTCTTGGATGTATAAACTATCGTTGGGAAACGCCTCATTTTCAACAGAGCATGAATCTGGACAGGGGATTCCAATCAACCCAAACGAGCTGGCGTTGTTTATAACAGAACTTTCGCTCCCATCAAACCTTAACAGCATATCGGTTGACGGCATTTCGACTGACGCTTCCAAATTTATCCCTAAGAGCGGACGTCTGTGCAACATGGGTTTTTCTCGCGCAGGTAAGGCATGAACAGTCATGACGTGAGCACTGCTGTATTAAGTTCTTACAAAGTGCGCCTCATTGTTCCTTCATTTTCCCTTTACGATCATATTCTTCTTTAGCTGGTAACATTTGTGAATCAAGATTCGAAAACTTTGCGCAACAGACGCAACAGAATTTGAGAATCGATGGCAAGCCTATTGAAATAGCCAGCATAACAGAAGCTTCGCCTTTCTTCCACGGCGGAGTTCCATTGGTGTGTCATGGTGTTGTCCTGACTTTGAAGCGGGCTGGAAGTAATGAGTCATTGAAGATTCGAATTGAGAGACCCTATCTCATCTCTCCACTCCGACGGTCAGGCACACAAAGATCATTGATGGATGAGACCAACTATACTTCTTTCTCCTGGTTCCGCCCTACCCATCATCCTTGGTGTCTTGGACCTCGCGTTCTCCGATTGCTCGGACCTCGACCGCGTATGACCGTCACAAACATAACAGGCCCGCTGACTGATTTCAGAGCTGTTAAGGGAACTGTGAATCGCATCCTATTACATTTGAAGGCAGACAGAGACGTTAGTTGCTGGGATGTGAGGGTTGGGATAAAGTGTACGACCTTGAAAAAACTGACAAGTACCGCTTTGAAAGTGGGATCCACTTTTGTTCATAGGATCTCTGACCCTGCAGTGAAATTTGTCACGGAGTATGGTGTCGCTCTCCCATCTGGCTGGGAGCCTCGAAAAGATGTTGGTACGGATGAATCTCATAGCCCAACAACTTCAGTGTCTCCTCACATAGGAGCAGGCAAATCCTTTCTTTTCCCCCTCGATGTATTCCATCCATTGGATCAATCTTTGCCCTTCGAACATGATGCGTACACTTCCTCAACTTCGTTTGAAGTCACTTTCACATACAGGCAGGTCCGATCTGGTAAACGAACCAACAGGACAAATGATCCAGGCGATCACGTCGTAGTGATGCTCAGTGGATCAATTGACTGGGTATCTCCTTTCACGGGTGAATTTTTCCCATGTAATAGACCTATGAAGCTGTTTCCCTGTGGAATTCAGCATTCATCGAATATTAGATTGCAAGCCTCTCCTGAATCAACGTCAGCTGTGGGTACAGAATTGATAGCTGCTGATGGTGATATTATCCGAATGAGATGTTCTCTTGAAGCTACTAGTATTGGAGGATGTAATGCTGGTGCAGCCATAGTGCGGGTCACCAACAAGGTAAGTCAAATGGCTTCAAAAGTATATTTTCTTGTTTCCTTGTTTGTCTCACATGTAACTTCTATATTGTTTATCTCCATTGATTGAAAGGAGAGAAATGAGCGAAAAACAGAGTTGTATTCATCTGACTCACCATTGTTTATAAATCAATCCTGGCAGGGGTCTAAGCTTTCTCTGAGCTACCCAGTTTTGGTACAAGATAATAAAAGTGGTGACTGTCAAGATTTGATTCCACTTGGTACTATCATCGTCGATTGGAAACCTGTCTCTCTGAATCTTCGAGATGACTTGATGGCAACTGTCACAACTGATGAGTTTGGATCAGCACATGGCCCTCTGAGCTTGCCTGGCTTGACACCTATTGTTTTCAACGGACCACCATGCCAAGTATTACCTTCGCTGTTCAAGGCAAACTTCGTAAACTTGCCTACCGCGCCAAAAGTTGGAATTCCATTTTGCATTTCATACCAAGTATCAAACCGAACTGGGGAAAGTCAGACTTTAGTTTTACATTTGAATTGTGACCAAACCAATGACGCCACATTTTTCACTAGCCCTCAACTTCTCGGAGCCGGCAAATCAAAAGATGAAACGCAAATAGGGCCATACGAAACTAAGACTTTCTCGTTTATATTTGTGAGCATGGTAGCAGGAAAAGTTTGCATCCCGCCACTCTCTGTATACAGCGGTCGGCATCAAACATGGGTGATTAATGAGACTCTTAGTCCTCACTTCTTGTTCGTAACACCATAGAGGAGTAATTGTTCAATAGAGGAATAAGTCTTCCTAAGTGCAAAGAGGATTGCAAAAGCTGTGATCTTATTTGTCCGTTGATTCCAACTGGTGCTTTTGGGTATCTTTTATTCCGCCGACACCTGTCATTTGGATCTTGAATCAAAATTGCCGACTTCTCCAACCGTGACCATCCAATGAAGTGTCGTAAATGTAGAAGGGGGGTGGGGGCTGCGGCTGTTCCCATCTAGACAACGATGCACAAGGTCAAGATAGACAGGACTCTGATATGGCCGTTACTCAACAAAAAAATTGAAGTACTATTCCAAAACCTTATTTTACACTACTACAGTCAGCAACAACACAAATATTTCACAAATCAATAGCAACCAAAAGGAGTATTTTTAAGCTAAATCACACCGTGCTCTTCGGGGAAGTTTAAATCATTCACAGATATGTTATCCCGACCCTTTGTATCAATAATATACTGATGCGCGCACTCGGAAGTGAGAAACGTTAAAAGCACATGTTGAAGACACATCAATGATAGTCTAAGAAGGGCGTACCTTATCATGCGATCTCAGCGCGTCTCCAAGCGATGAATACACTTGATGAGCCCCATCACAAGTTAACTTGTACCACCCAATTAGCCTTGCATATTGGTCCTTACTCTTGGGGAAAGTTACGCCGGTAACACCGATCCACTGATCCTCCGCCTTCTTGACACTTAATTCGTATTCATCCTTCTTCATCACCCAAATTTCATGCATGTTGGACTCCGTATCACCATCATCGTAGACAACATCATATTTTCGTTGAGGTCCATATTTGCCCATGGGGAATTCCTTCACGTCCCATACGCGGCCAGGATACCAATCTCGTCCAAGTCCATTGCTACCACGCCAACATGCATATACCTTTTCTCCCTTTTTGATGCTTGGCTTGAGATATACAGTAGAGAGAATGTCCGTATCGTAACCGGTTTTCTTTCCGCTCACGTGTTTCTCATTTTTATTTTCGTCGCCTCGTTCTTCCTCTTCATGCGTTAACGATTGAGATGGCTCAATGAACTCTATCACTTTGAGCGGTGATGCTTTCATATGCAGTGTAGATTCAACCACTGAAGGTGTATCGCGTGTTATGTCATTGCGAGTCTCCTCTGATCCGCACCCGTAGAACATGAAAATTGCTTTTATTTCATCTCCATTCACTGATTTTAGACACTCAAGGTAATTTTTCACCTCTTTTTTCGATCTAAAGCGATACTTCATTATTGGTGAGTACCAGAGTTTATCTGCACTTGGGCCCTTTCCTGGATTCTGACGTGGTATAAGACGAAGTTCCCAGTTTGGAGGAAATCCTTCTGCTGGCGAAGCAGGGTATTTGAAATCTCGCGCCGTGATTCGTTTGTGGCGTCGTGCTTTATGCTCGGCTTTTGAGTCAGGAACTCGAGCTTTATTCGGTAATTTTTCGACTACTAAGTCAATATACTCGGCGGTCTTAACACCAGCATGATCACCACAATTTTCTGAACTCGGTGTAGGCATGGCATCATTGCAGGCATTGTATTGCGCCATTTGGTCGCATCCGCTCCCATTCATCGTATTAGCGTCGATGGTATTCCCATCGTCGCTACCTCCTGCATCGTTAGATGGGGCGATCGATAGGTCGCATTCTGGCTCCAAGTTGTCTTCCGCTGCATTAGCTCTCGTTTGGCTTCTCGTGAGAGATTGGAACACCATTTGATCCTGCCACGCCTGACCCAAGGCCGGGGGTATTCCATCTGTACCATAAGAGGCAATAACACGCACAAAATATGAAGATAGACGTCAGAGAGAGATAGAGATAGAGATAGAGCGGTTTTTTTTTCACGATCATGTGGTTCTAGGTTAAACTCACTGTGCGTTTCGCATTGCGCAGATGGTAGTGCTTGATTCTTCAAATACAGAGACTTCTTCTTGCGTACATTTTTCTTGCGTTGTCTGCTATTTTCGCTCCAATGATCATCACCAAACAAGTGAACAGGTTCACAGATTCCTAGTGGATTTGGGAATGCCCATTCCTCCGGAAGATTAAGATCTGCACGGCTTGTTAGGGCGCCTTTGTGACTAACTGTGTAGACATCATAGGCTCTCAGCGCATCTACAACATGAAAAGAATAGACCAAAACAGAAAGTAAAAACAGAGAACTGATATACAGAACAGAACATTCCTAACGAGCAGTGTGCACTTGCCTGATAAACGAGAGAATTGCTTCTCTCGCCCATTAATAGTTGCCACATACCACCTGACAATGAGGGACGAAGAAGACAGTGAATAAAATTTGGAGGGATATTGGGGCATCAATCCCCGTGATCAACTTACCCAACCTCACTTGCCCATATATCTATAGAATTTATGTCCACTTTAGTTCTCACTCCAAGCCACTCTGTGCGAACCTCGCCGTCGTCCGTGGTCTTGCTGGTAGAAATGAGATAATCGCCCTTTTCCATGACTAAATAATCGTCGATTGATTCTAACTCGTCTCCGTCATCAAATCTGCAGCGAACGAAGAGACATGACAAATGTGAGTGAATTTATGTTGCAAGTTATGATATCATGAACGAAGTTCTTACTTGACATCGTATGATCCAATCAACCCATATCGTCCACCATAGTCAAGGTACTTGACTCGCATTATAACACCTGGGTACCAACATTCTGTAGTTGTAAGCGAGTTCTCTGACCATGGAGCGTAAACTTCATCACCCACCCTCAGGAAAGGCTTGAGATTGCGCTCTATATACCTTTTCCTTGGTATCACGGACCTACTCTCAAGATTCTCGACAATGTCGCCATCATCAAAACGCACATTGTACATCACCACAAGCCTTGATGATGCATTCGATGATCCATTTTTCTCAACAATCTTGTGCGACAGAATTACTCCCGGAAAATAGTATGCACGCTGGTTATGCGCATCCTTCCACCCCTTGGTCCAAGGTGCGAACACTTTTTTCCCAACCTTTAATATTGGGATGTTACGTCCTGATTGAGATGCCGCCAATGACTTTGTCGTAGGTGACGAAGTGTTCTTTAAGTTCTTCTTCTTTTTGATTGGGGGTTGAGATTCCACCCGATGCAAGGGAGATCTAGGTAGAGCTTTCGCCGTTGTTGACGAGGTGTACTTTATGTTCATCTTCTTTTTTATCGGGGGTTGATCGACACTAAGACTTGGAGTTGGCGCTGAACTGGACTGTGGCAGTGCCGATGCCGATGCCGAATCCACATTCCTCGTCTTTCCTTGCCTAATCTTTGACGTATCATTATAAATCGATTGAACAATATCGACGATGCTCCAACCCGGCACAAGACGACCACCTGCCCGCTCAAGGTGGGAACAGAATTTTCCTTGCCTCCATCCTTCGGTGAGAGAGGTAGCGATGTCAGTCGTCAATGATCCTTCAGACGCCTCGAATGTCCGTTGCCCCCGCAGTTTTGAAGAAGTGTACATTTCGATACCTTTCGTCACAAGTAAAGTTAAGCCATCGAGAGTCTCTGTTGATGTTTCCGCCGTTCGATGATTCCACGATATTATCTCAGGAAAGTCGTCTATATATTCGTCAACATTGTTGGATAATGCGGCGATGTTGTGATTTTTGTACCCATGGAGGGCTCTTGATTTGGACCCCATCTTATCAATGTACGCACTAATAGCAGCGGCTGTGCACACTCCCTCATCGCTAAGGCTAGAATCTGTTACCATCCTGGTGACGCTTTTGTCGTTGCGGTCATTCGCGCATCTGCTACTGCGTGGGGAGAAATTGGACGGATACGAATCGTCGAATTCATGCTCTTCCTCCTTGTCGGCGTTGACACGAAGCTGCGGTGGTTGCTTGCGTTTCTTGGACGTGATCGAGATATGGGAGGGACTTGAGGGGCTGACCCTCCTCGTCTTCGTTGAACCCTCCCTACTTTTCCACAACGAAATCTCCGCCTTCAGTTTCTCCAAAGTCCCCGGGCCGAAAAGCATTTGTTCTGTGGCCAACGCCTCTCGGACTGCCGCGTCCGTCTCCTGTCCTCCGCCCCAGTCGAATCCTATCGATTGAAGACGTGAGATGTGTATGTGCCTATCAATTATGACCTGCTCCTCCACCGCGTCTATTCCAGTGTAATCGTTGTCGCTATCGCGGATCCATCTCTCACAGATTTTACGCTGCCGTTGCACCCATGGATATAACGTGTGGCCGACGGGAACGTCACATGTACGGTGATTGCGAATGTACGTTTCCAATAGGGCGAAATACTTATTCCACTGAGCCTCCCTAGAGGCCAATGAGGATGACGATCGCCGCACCTGTGGTAGGCTCCGCTGCCGACCTGATCCAATTCCTATTCCACGTCCGAATTTCCCCCCGATCGATGAGCTCGCAAACCGCTCCGTGATCAACTCTGGCGCGGATCCGTTCCGCCCGTCAGAACGGATGACGGATGCAGTGTTCGATGTTGCCGTTGCAATAACAGTCGTCGTTCCCTTCCACGATGCTCTTTGCCAAGACGCCGATGAGGCGGCCGTCATCACGAATCCATTGTCCAACACTCGGGTCGACCTTCCCATGCATATGCCATGTGAATCGTTATTGTCCCGCACGTCGAATGACACATTATTTGTGTTGCCATGGAGATTCTGCTCCTGTCCTTTCGTCGATGCTAGGGGCGAAGGCATTTTTATCGCATACGGAGGCGGCGGAAGTTTCCCTATCAACGACGTCTCCACGGCGGATGATCGATGACGGTCCTTCTTCTTTTGAATTTTGTAACGAGACGTCCCGAGCGTATAATCTTCGTCTCTCATCATTCGATGACCTCGCGCCAATGACAGCGACATGGATATTTTACGAAGCAGGCCCCCGCCCGCGCCGATGCCACTTCCTCCATTCCCGACATCTAACTCATCGACCTCGTCATCGTCGCGATCCCCGTTTAAAAAAAAGACCGATCCCTCGTCGGAGCTATTAGCGTAATCGTCCTCGGACGATTCAGACTGAGGGCGTTCGAATACCGCCATGAATTGTTGTTTCTGCTGCGGCATTGGGGACCTTTGGTGAAGGTGGTGTTGTCTGTCGTCCACTCCCGTTGCGAAGACATCTAGGCGATGACCGTCCATTCCTACCTCTCGCCTAGCGATGGCATCCGAAGCCTTCGCGTCGTTTTCGTCGTCACAGTTATCGTCGGTGCTGATGCTGCCGCCACCGAAGAGTGACGCATCGTCATCGGAATCGTCGTTAAGATCGTCGTTTTGACGACCATCGTTCCCTACTTCAGCCGGGGCGACGACATGTAGATTATGACTGTCCATCCCTACCTCTACCTCGGCGACGACATCCATCCCTAACTCTACCTCGGCGACGACATTCGAGGCCATAATATCGTTGTCGCCATCGCCGCCAAAGAGTGATGCATCGCCATCGTTCCCTCCTACGTCCATTCGAGCCACTGCCTCGACGACATCATCCGAGGCCGTCGCGTCGTTGCAGCCGTCGCCATTCTCATCACCGCCGCTGTTGCCGAAGAGTGACGCATCGTCATCGGAGACATCGTCGGGGTCGTCGTTATTATGACCATCGCTCCCTCCTCCTGCCGCGCCGACATTTAGATTATGACCGTCAGTTCCAACCTCAACCTCGGCGACGACATCCGAGGCCTTCGAATCGTTGTCGTTGTCGAAGTTTTCACCACCACAACTGCCACCGAAGAGGGACGCATCGTCATCGGAGTCGTTTTCGAGGACATCGCCTCGACGACCGTCGTCCCACCCTCCCAACGTGACGTCATCGAGATGACGACCGTCCATTCCCATCCCCACCGCCCCGTCGATGGCATTCCTCGACGTCCATCCATCTCCCACATCCCGGAAAAGTGACGGGCATGCTCCGTCATCAACTCCGCGGCACCCTCCCCCATCGGGGGTCGGTCGATGAGGACGGTAGTCGAACGTCGTGGCGGTCGTCGTAGTTGTAGTTGTAGTCGTCGCTGCCTCGCCCGTGACGAATTCGAGCTCCGACTGATCGCGCCTGTATTCGTCCTCGCCAAACATGTGATATTGCGGTTTGTGATTGGGGGCGCGGAGGATGGGGCGACGATTATTTTGATGCGAGGGGATGATGATCTTGATGATGATCTTGATGATGATGATGCTTTTGAGATCAAATCGTGTATTTTTTATTTTTTATGTTTTATATCTTTTCTAATAAAAAGTCCTCCTTCTCTGATTTCCTCAAGGGATACTTCTGCTTGCATTTCGCTACCTAAGCCCCGGCACGATTCGTTTTTCCGGCTTTCTCACGCTTAGAAATAGTATTAGAGTGAGTTAACTCTCTAAGGATAGAAAAAAGAGAGCTCATTTTCGGGGGGAGACGAGAAAAGGGGGGGATGGGAGACAAGAATCATCCACCTTAAAACGTGCAACCCATAACCGCGACTCCTCCGACGGCAGCCACAGCTTACCCAGTTAGACGCTGTATTATCTCAGCTGGGGACCAGTCGTCCCCCTTTTCTCTCCCAGGCGAATCATGTGCGAGCGAGTAATATACAGATATCCATAAGTCGCGTGTTTACACCCCCAAATAACAAATATGGAGATGGTAAGTCATTACTATTCTTTATTTTGCCGAGTTCCAAGATATATCTCGTCCAAGAAATGGTCGATCGTAGATGGAGATACTCAGCATGTCGACATACTGATGTATGGGCACTTGGACTGGTGGATTGCCCTCGGATATGATTGAGCTGGGGATGTTAAAGATTTCCACATGCCCCCGGCCGTCAATTAAAGTCATTCAATAATAAATGACATCTTCCAATTCAATCTCGTGCCGAAATTTATTGTGTAATATTGTTTGTCATCATGCGACGATCTGGTCGGGGATGGACGACTACATGGACGCAGCCTCCGCACAACGTGAAGCAGGACCGGTCCTCGGAGCTCGAGCTCGACGGCCTCCT
>JALLBA010000921.1:0-12815 GCA_036939675.1 Cyclostephanos invisitatus
ATTCGAACGAAGCAAATCTGGAACAACTTTTCAGCGAGTCCAGATCTGGAACTATCGCTAGCAAAAACCAAAAAAGAATTACGGCAGGCACCCAATAGTATTTCCTGTTTTTAGAGTTGGCCTACACCATTCTTCGGTAGCAACGTACAGACCCGTGTATAAATAATAAGCAAGATATTTATTGATGAGACGTTGAGACGTGCGCAAGGTGGAATCGGACCACTGGGCCGCTAAGCCCCTACAGGTTTGAAGCCTGCACCCACCACCAGGCAGGATCATGCACACATTGAAGTCTTCACTTAAAAGGGTAAAGGTGATCATTGACACAAAGATAGAAATAATGGAATATCAATATTCTTCGAATAATGATACATCTATGTTATGTTTTGACGTTTTCGGTCGCCACCATTTAATTTCACCTCGAAGAGAACAAGTCTCTCGTATTGTGGGTGGTGTGATTTATTTTCTAAATCTTACTAATTATTAGAGTTTCGACAGACGGCGCTTCTTTTAGAGATCCCCGCGTGCCTCGGCCTCGGCGCGCTCCTGGATGATGGTCTTCCTGATGCCACGTCCCTTGGGCAGAGTAACCTGGGGGTGGTCCGCACTACCAATTACGAAGACGTTGGACTGACGGGTGGCGAAGGTATTGCCCTTCTTGTCCTTGATGGTGACAATGGAGAACGATCCGTCGTGCTTCTCGAGATGCATGAGCTGTCCCACACGTCCGGCGTTGTGACCCCTGGTGACCATGATCATTGCGCCAATCTCGAACTTGAAGGTGTCGGACATCTTCCCGGTGGCGAGGGTGACCTTGACAGTGTCGTTGACCTTGACATTGGGGTCGGGGTAACGGAGAGTTCGACCGTCGTGGGTCACCGCCACGGGGACCTTGCGGGCGGTCATGTACACCTTTTGGATGCGGCAGAGCTTGAAGGCGGCCTCGTCTTTATCGACGCGGTGGAGCACGAAGCGTCCCTTGGTGTCGTATAGGAGACGGAAGCGATCGCCGCTCTTTTCAAGCTCGATGATATCCATGAATCCGGCGGGGTAGTTGAAGTCGGTCCTGACCTTGCCGTCGACCTTCACGCATCGCTCCATGCAGATCTGCTGACATTCCTTTCCCGTTAGGGCGTACTTGAGGCGCTCGCGCAGGATGATCGCTACTGGGAGGCACTCGCGCGTCTTGTGCGGGCCGGCGGAGGGCTTTGGCGCCCACACCCCGCCCATCTTGCCGAGGTTCCAGTGGCGGGGCGCATTAAGGCGCTTTAGGTGCTTTCCGGGTCCGCGAGCCATGGTGCCGTTCGATGAAGAAAATTATGTTACTATGCAGTACGAGCAGTATCGTATGGTGGTGCAGTGAGTTCTCCTGTTGAAAGGAAAATAAATTCTACATAGGAATAATAGCATATGATGTACTTGGGAGAATGATAGTAAGTGGTATCCGAAAGCCGGTCTCCCGCTTAATTTAACCTCTAACTTTCCAAATAGCGTCCTCTAGAGATAGCAAGAGGCAAGACAATAAACATCATCTCTAGAGAGATGAAGACAGCAACAACATCTATGACAAGAAGTGATGACAGCAGCGAACATTAACTATGCAAGGGATTCCAGCAAGAACAAAGACAACAACCGTCAGTGGGAGAGGTTAGGCTGATTGTGAAAATTACAATGAGGAGAGCACTGATGCTGACTACTGGTGAGTGGTGGCGGACGTGCTGTGGTTGTGGAGCAAAGAGAGGTACCCTAGCGAATTGTGCAAAACAGTGAATGAGGTTGTTTCTACACACCACTTGTAGTAATATTATTAGTAATAGGAGATTGAAAACTAGAAGGTGGGAAGATTGTGTAGCGATCAATTATATAGTACTTCTCTGGATTTTGGGGACAAACTGTCCCCCAAATTGTTAGTACGAGGCATGTATGTAAGATATCATGCTCGCCACCTCTATCTCTTCACACTCCTCACAACACACACTAACAAGATGACACGACGTCCGCCATGGCCTATACCACCACACATGGCCCCCCATGACCCTCCGGGCCTGTTCACAGCTTCACAGCTTAACAGCTGTGGGCACATATATGCGCCCATTATTTCTTGAGATGGTAAGGATGGTTGAGTTGTCTGTTGTGTCAAATTTTTGATACTAATTCGTTGATGAGCTGCTTGCGGGAGTTTCATCATTCATGCCGGAACCACATTGCTGTTTAAATACAAAAGACATGATGCTAGACCCGACGATCGGCTTTGCCATGGTGGTGCTCCATTTTTCTTGATACGCTCGTGTATTATTTTTACTACTCATTCATATGTAGAATAAGGGATGTGGATAAGAGGGGGACAAATTGTCCCCCAATTGAAAAATGTTTTCCCACAATTTTTGTGCTCGCGAGAGTTGTTAGTCAAATTCACCCGTCTGCAGAGAAAAAATGTCACACAATTAGTGAAAAAGGGGACACTTTGTCCCCCGGAGGAAAAGCTTCATAAAAGTGTACCTTTGTCTCCTTATTTCCAACTATGTGGGAATAAAAACACCAATAAACCTATGCAGAAAAACTAGTCACAGGTGTATGTGCAAACCTATTTGACAGAAATCAAAAATGATGGTCATTGGTCTAACAAAATCACAACCATCCTGCTCTTGCATTCTGGAGGCTGGATGACCCACCACCACAGGTGTTAAATTGCAGTAGGACACATTCAAGCATCAAAGGTCAGCCCCTCTATCACCATCACATGGAACATACATGGAATCAGATAACTGATTCCCAAAATTCTTTCCAAATAAGAGTGGAATGATTTGAGAGAAAATAAGATAGGTAGCTCATATACTAATTTCAAATAAGACGAATAGTAGAGAGCGGGTTTGAACTAACTTTTTAATCATCTATCATTAGTAGTTATCACAGCTCGGATACACCTATTTTAAGCGTCAAAACTTGTTCAGCTGTATCGATTGCCAAATGAATGGAATCCTTGAATTGCATTCTATAATCTACTGCGCTCATTAAGTCCCGTAGCTGTTCCGATTCAACTGAGTCCGGGTTCTTCTCAGACAAATCATGCTTCAAGTTTCTTAATAGCACATTATCTTCTTCTGCCGTTGTAGCAAGAGACGATATAAGATCTTGTCCAGATTTGATAAATCCAATCAATCGTTCCACCGATATCAATTGGTTGTGACTTTGAGTGGTGGCTAAGAAATCGTCAAGGCGTAATCCAGGAAGTCCAATTTGCGATAGCATACTGTCGGGCGGGTAAATCGTCACGACTTTATCAGGCAAAAGGAGATATTGTATGCCACCGCTCACATCTGAGCCTCCCTTGTCATCGGTCCCCTTCCAATGCTGAGGCCAGGATTCTACAAACCCATACCGTCGAAAGAGATCCGATACCGTATTGTGTTTCCCACCACGATATGACATAAATACCTCCTGCCCTTCAGCGATGTCTCTTGTAATTGTGATGGTGACACCCTCCGCATCCGCTTGAGACTTTGTGTTAACCATCCCATTGTGATGATTCAGTAAATCGTATACGGGAAGAAACCTCATTCCCGCAGCGCGAGTAATCGCGGCGAGAAGGGCCTGGCGATTGGACCTTGGGAGGCTCGAGAAAGTCACTCCGTCCGCGCAATTAGAGGAGAACCAACCAGTCAATCCCGACGTGCTCTCCAAGGAAGGCGGTAGTCCCTGAAGTTCCAGGACGACCAAATCATCCCACAATGATGGCACTCTACCAATCGGCGAAAGGCTGTCATCCAGCGCAAGATATGGGTACCAAAAGCTTCCGATCCCTGCCTCGACCTCCGTGGCGTAATATTGCAGCACCTCGCATTTATCCTCAGGAACGGTTGAATTTTCGCCAGCCGTTCCGAGGACTAGTTTCCAAGGGAGGAAGAGCAGTTCCGAACCCTCCTCCAGAGGCAGGAGTGCAACGCCACCCCTGATTGGGATTTCTCCGTGATATTGATTCGTCAATCCGAGACGATCGTCGACTCGCCCGCCGTTCCGACGCACCCAAGCGATCAAATCCCTAAACTTTGAGTTGTCATCGCTTTCGATCGCCCTGGAATTCGGACCATCGCTCCCGTTGATGGCGGCGGCAAAGGCCACGAGAGTGTAGAGGATCATTAACACTCCCGCCATGCTCCCCCTCTTTTTGTGCGACGAATGTGGATAACTACATAGGAATCAATACTGCACTACTTAATGGGAGTGACACCTAAAAACAACAACTGTGCAGCAAATAAAAAGGTCTCGGGCTGGGCTTTGACAAATGCCAATCAATCACCCAACCATGATCTGGAACTGGATATCATTCCTCCACCTCTCACTGGTCCTGTGTAATGCTACTACATGGGCATTTTCACCCCCACGCGGTATCGTCAGGACGACGACGAAACTTGCCGTCGGCGGGAGCGCGACGACGACGGCGAGTAGTTTGAACGCGATTCTCCACGATGCGGCAACAAAAGTCGAATCCGTACGGAACTTGGCGGTGGCGGGTCGGATCCCGTGGACAAAGCTCGTCGTCACCAAAAACCAGGCGCAGGAAATCATATCGATCATGCGGTCGGAAACGCATGTCCTTGACGTTGCGTTGGTGGTTATCCTATCAGTCTTTCTCAAAAAGATTGGAAAGTTCCTTTAGTAAGTCATGTCGTTGTATTTTCCCGTCGACTGATATTTAGCTTTGTGTCACCTGACGGTTGAGTCGGTCAATGTTCGGGGGGCAGTGTAAATCTCTTCTCCCGAATCCGAAAAGCTGCGTCGTATGAGGATTCGGTTACCTTCCAAGTTACAGAAACGATCAGCGAGGCTGCTCGCATTGCGGCGGTGTGTTACTTCATTGATACAATCGAAGTGGCTATGGAAGTAACAGGGATCAAAGGGAGGAAGGTTGACATCAGCTCATTGATTGCGAAGTTGATTTATGCAACCTGGGCGTTCTTCAGAGTTCGACTGTACAAGCGAGGTTTCTTCGTCTCAGTCGTCGATCGGTCGCCGAAGATGATGAGCTCAAAGGGGGGCATTGTGGAAATATTTGATAAGGTAACAAATACACAGTGCAACACTACCTACTCAGTGACTTCCATTCAGTGCTATTGCAGAAACTAATTTTGTGCTGTTCAAATTTTCAACGAACAGATAAGCGATTTTTTCTTACTCACAACTCTCGCCCTGATTTGGATGGATATTCTCAAAGTCACCCCCGGAAAAGGGCTGTCGTCTATCTTTGCATTGGGTGGTGCCGGAACACTGTCTCTAACTCTTGCAAGCCAAGATTTGGCAAAAAGGGCACTGAATGGTGATCAAAGTTGTCATCCCTCCGGGTTCATCGTGTCGATCGCCATCTTTGTCCTCGCTAACATTGTCACTCTCAACATCAACATCAACATCAACATGATTGTCTGCGCTCTTCCTCGCTTCCAACACTTGTTAAGGGCTTGCCCTGTCTGCTTCGGATAGTTTTTATGTGGGCGATTCAATCTTGCTTGGAGATGGTGAGTAAAATTGTCCATTGACATTTGCCGACCTATGCCCCATTGGCCGTTTGATTACTCATTTTGGTTTCCTTGCTCACCCTTAGGAACTTCTGGCACAGTTGTCGCTGTGGGCTGGTTGACTACCGACATTAGAGGTGAGACATGACACCTTGAAGCTAATCAAGTCTGTACCTTGTCTGCCCTGACTTCATCTTTGCCTTGCACAGGATCTGATGAGCTGGTAACGAAGATTCCCAATACACAGCTAAGCAACATTCGAATTAGCAACCGTTCACGCATGCAATTCAGTCAGGTGAAGCAACAGCTGAACTTCAAGCATGAAGACATGGGGCGAATCCCTGATTTGTGCGACAGAATTCGAAAAGAAATCGCTGCGTCTTGTCCCAAAGTTGTTACAGATGGATCCAAGACGTTCCAAGTGAAGTGGCTGGACTTTGGGAAAGACAGCATCGAAGTTATTGTTGATTGTCGGTTGAAAACCCCACCTATTGGCGAAGCATATTATGACACGAGACAGGGAATTTTGGAAGCAATAGCACGGGCGGTAAAAGCTTCTGGAGTTGAGTTTGCAAAGAAAAAATAATTTCATTTGATGGACCGAATAAAATCGAAATGTGTGTACTAGGAAAACTTGAGATAAGAGAGAGGTACAATACTATCATGTCATGCAAATATTAATACAACATTCAAACTAATGGCAGCTCAATCAATCCCCTTTCGTTATTATATCCATCGCCGTCTCTTCGTCCATTGTGAACATAAAGTGAGGCTTCTTAGCGAGTTTCAGTCCTGATAGTTCACAAAGAAGTTTATCCACCGATCCACGTTTGTAATCACCATCTCCAAGCCCCACCAAGACCGCGAGCGACGCCTGACAAACTTCCGCGTAGGACGACGGCGATCCAAGGCCCGAGAATAGTTGCAACAGGGAGGGTTTTCTCGGAAAGTATTCCACCTCTACTCGTTCCGACGTCGCATATGCCCTCTTCGCGTACGATATCGCGCGGTCTAATCCGCCGAGGGCGTCGACTAGGCCCACCTCCCTCGCTTGCTCGCCGGTCCAGACGCGACCCCGTGCGACTTCCTCGACGTCATCCACCGAGAGAGATCGACCGGCGGCTACGATGGCCTTGAAGTAATCGTAGTAATCGAGGACCGTTCGCTCGATATTTCTCTTCGTCCCGAGCGTGAGAGGTGTTAGGGGATGCATCGCGGCGGCATGATTGCCTCGGGGATAATAATCGCTGGTGACGCCGTAACTATTGGCGAATTCGCTCGCGTCGAATTTGATCCCGAAGACTCCGATGCTCCCGGTGTTGGTCGTCGAACTCGCAAATATCTTTTTCGAGTTCGTCGAGATGTAGTATCCGCCGCTCGCCGCGGCATTCGACATCGAACAAATAACGGGCTGTTGATTTAAGTTGGAGGTTGAATACAGTAGTAATCTGTGTCAGACTCCTCGCCAGGCGGATTCTTCTCCCCCATTGGCGGAATAGACGAACGGAAACTTTCTCACCTTAGACACAAGTTTGATCTCCTCGAGCATCGCCTCGGACGACACGACGCTTCCGCCGGGCGAATCGACTCGCAATACTATAGCCTTCACCCGCTTGTCCTTCCTTATCTCACGAAGGGAACGAATGACTCGACTCGCGCAGCTCTTGTCGATGTTGCCATCCACCGTCAAGACGGCTATCCGATCGCACGATTTCGAAGGCAACGAGGAAGCATCGTCGTCGGGCCGAAATCCCAACGCGGAGAGAATCATGGCCGTGGCGGTGCTCGTTCTGGATAACCAACCCAAGACGTCTTTTACCTTCGCTCGGGTATGCTCGACCTCATCCCTCCTATTCAGCATGTCCAAGTATTTCTCGAGCGTTACCGATTCCGTGGCGTTAAATTTGCGGTAGCTATCGTGAATCCCGAAGTTTTCCTCGAATTTCTTCCAGGCGTCGCCAGCGTCGTCGTTCGTCTCCTTCTTCGCCCTTGTATCGTCCGCGTCGGAGCGCGCCACGAGGGACGCGAACAAACTCCTTCTCCTCGTCTCCTCCCTCGCATTGTTGACGTCGAGGAGGTGCGATATCGGGTCCACGGGCGGTGCGGTATCCACGAGTCCGATCTCGATCGAATTCGATGACGTCAATCCGCCGTAGTCGAATATCGATCGCCACATCACGTCGTCGAAGATCGCATTCATCATCCTCTTCCTGGATCGGGATGTTTCGATGGAATCGCGCATGACGCCGTCCACCGACGACGTTAGCGATTTCACATTCTCGAGGTGCGCGCTGGAATATTTCGTGTCGGTGAGTGCGCTCGGTGCGTCTGGGGCGTAGCACGTGGGGGTGGGTGGACGGGTGGCGGTATGGATAGATGAACGAAAATGATGAATCGAGGGAATGGGGGGAAGAAGAAGAAGGTAAACGAAAACGGCTCACTCTTGTAATCCCCGTGTCGGAAGACGTGAGCCTTGATGCCGTATTTATCCAACAAACCACCAATGAATACATTATTCGCGACGGATCCGTGCAAATTGAGGTATCCCCTTGCCTGGAGATGAATGAAGGAACAGCCGCTCGCGAGGAAGTAGGTCGACCAATCGTACGATTGGCCGTACGCGTGACTGTACTTCCTATTCCTCCTCCTATTATTCCGTCCCACCGTCACTCCCCCATCGCCGTCCCCCCCCCCCCCCCCCCCCCCCCCCCCCCCCCCCCCCCCCCCACCCCCTCGTACTACCCCCCGTCGATACGACGGACGACGACGACGACGACGATGGCACCGCGCGACCGACGATATTCGGCTCGCGATGGACCCGATGGGATTCGTTGAAAACGCGCATCGCATTCCTTATCTCCTCCGCGTGCGCGTTACCGATCGCATTCCCACCCCCCCCCCCCTCGCCGAAGTCAGCGTGGAGTGCGACGACGTTATCGTCGTTCGCCGCCGCGTGCAACGCGCGTATCAATTCGCGCGATTCGACCTGCATCGTCCTCGGCGCGTCCGGATCGGACGACAGACGACGGAATGTTTCGCCGATGCCGCCGACGCCTCCGCCGCCACGACGCCTCTCGATCACGCGCATGTTCTCGAATGGCAATGCCAGAACGCGACGCCTTCTTCTGCGAGATGACGACGACGACGGGTCGATGTGGTCCTCCCCCGCCGCAGTCGTGCCGCCATTCGCGAAGAAGTCGTCCACGAGTCGCGATTGATGGACGTGATAAACGACGTTCGACGTGACGTACAGACCGAATGCGTATCCGCCGTATCGCGCGGACTTGACGAACAGTCGACCGGCACCCGTGGACGCGAATCGGCGGAATATATTGTTTCCGCCCGCTCCTCCGGGACCGACGCGATGACCGCCCCCCGCGCCGATGCGGGGGGGCATGGCGGATGGAACGACGGCGGCGACTGGCGGCGGAGGTGAGGCGGCAGTGGCAGGCCCATGTGGAGCCATCGCCGTATTCGTCGTATTCGTCGTCGTTGCCACCCCGCCGACGCCCCCGACCAATGTAGTGGTCGAAGACGACGACGTCGTCGCGTCCCAGTTCTTGCGACGGTAGTAATCCGCGTTCAATTGGTTCGCACTACCGCCGGGGTGATTCTCGTCCCCCCTGTCCATGATTGGCTTGCGCGGAGAATTATTTGTCATTCGGCGGCCGTTGGCACTCGTTTTTTGGAACAACCGACCCTGACGATAAATATTAGTACTACCATACTCTATTAATAATTAGGGTACAATATCATAGAGAGAGAGAGAAGCTACGATACCTCTACCTAGAGGAGTAGATAGGGTATCTACGATATCGTGTACCATAGGGTACTATGAATTTTTCAGTCCGCTCAAAAAAAGGGGATGCGCGAGCGAGATATTTTTTTTTGAGGGAGCAGGGAGCCCCCCGCCCCCCGGTTCCCCCCGCTCGCTCCCCCCCGCACGCAAAGCCGATGGCAGCGGCGCCAAACAACCGCGAAAACAAGCGCGACGCCAGTTACGTGCTCAACACAAACCCGCGCCTATCATCCATGACGGCCGGCAGCCTCACCACCTAATACATAGAGAGAGAGAGGGGAGACACACACAGAGAGAGCAGCCTTTATCGAGATTAGAGGCATAGTGCGCAGAGAGGACACGCGATACATTTTGTATAACATTAACCCCCCCCCACACACACCCACAAACAACGCATATTGCATTTGACCGATTTCTCGACGGCACAATATTATCTTCTCGACAGACTGTAAATCATGTGGAACGCATCGACTGCCGGCGTCTCCGGATATTACGGCCATCAACCGCAGCAACCGCCACCGCCACAACAGCAGCAGCAGCAGCAGCCATCGTCGTCATCGGCGGCCGCCGGCGCCCCCCGACACGACGTCTTCGTCGGCAATCTCGCATTCGCGACCACCGAGGAACAGCTCCACGCCGCCTTCTCGGAATTGGGACGGGTGATACGTGTACGGATGGTATCCGACATCGAGACCGGGAAGCCGCGCGGATTCGCGTTCGTCGAGTTCGAGGACCCCCAGGCGGCGTTGAGCGCCATACGCAACATGAACGATTACGAGATCAACGGACGGAAATTGCGCGTCAACTTCTCGAATAGCAGTCATCTCGAGACGTTGGCGACTCAGCTCGGGATGGACCTGAGTAACGTGGGTGGTGGCGCCGGCGGCGGCGGCGGCGGTATGGGCAATAAGACCAACAGCAACGACGACAGTAATCCGACGGGTACACCGTCAGGGGGGATGATGATGGGAGGGATGGGACATCATCAACCCATCGGCGGGGTGGGCACGGGAGGAGGGATGATGATGATAGACGGCTCGTCGACGCATATGATGGCGGGGGGCGGCGTAGCGGGGAGCAGGGCCGTGGCGCAGGCCCTCAAGGGCATGAACAAGGGGGAGATGTACGACGTAGTCGCGAGGCTGAAGGAGATCGCCGATACGAATCCCGACGAGGCACGACGATTATTAACGCAGCATCCTCAGCTGCCCGAGGCGATACTGTTCTGCATGAGCGAGGTGAGCGGGTGTTTATTCTCTTCCTTCTTCTTGTCGATGTTTCCCCCCCCCCCTTCGATGCCGTTGGTCGGTCGATCGTTTGGCCGTCCCCCTCGTCGCGCTCGACCTCAACCCTTCCAATCCATCTCTCCTTTCGTTACGATGTGTTTCCCCGACGACACGACTACGACGATGGCGTCCGTCCGTGATGGTAGCTTGACATGATAAAAACGCCTGTCCTGGGCGTTGCGCCTCCTGGGATGGGAATCGCGACGACCATACTACCGACGATGACGACGTCCGTTCCCCCCCCGACGGCGATCGCCAAGCCGGTCGACCCGCGCGCCGCCGCGCGTCCTCCCCCTCCTATCGCCGTGGGCGGCCTCCCGGGGGGCACGTCGACGACGACGGCTGTGCCCACCGACCCGCGAGCCGCGGCGCGCGTCAACCCCGCGGATCCGCGTTCCGCCGCCGCGGCCCGCGATCCGCGCGCGGGGCCGACGGGCGTCGGCGCGCCGCCCCCACCGAACTTCCCGGCCCCGCCCCCCATGATGGTCCCGCCGTCCGGCATCGTCATGCCATCGGCCATGTCGATGCCGCCGCCGATGGCGGGGGGGATGCATCAGCAGCAACCGCCGCCGTCGCAGCAGCCACAACAACAGCCGCAGCATCCCGGCATGATGGGCGGGATCGACGTGACGCTCGCCCAGCAGGTCATGGCGCTCACGCCGGCGCAGATCGCGCAGCTGCCGCCGGACAAACAGCAGAACATTCTGCTCCTGAGGCAGCAGATTACCGGGGGTATGTTGCGTTGAAGATTGGGGGGGGGGGGAGGGAAAGGAGGGTGTGCTGATTCGGGAATCACCCGGGACCCCGCGTCTCGTCGCGTTGGCCGGATGATGCCACACGTCGACGACGCGCCGAGGTGTGTACCCGTGATGCGATCGAAGGGAGGAATTAGATGATATTGGCGTACATGATATCAACGAGGTTGATCACCCACCACATGATCCGTTTTTCCCCATTTGATATGTATAATGGTCGAGGTCAATCGCAGTGGTCGCACCTAATTCGGTCAAACACCTTATCTGCATGCTGATCGCAGAGATAACGTGCAAATACCTTGGATTTGATTTTAAACATTCATAAATTTGATTTGTTCATAAATCAAGATTTATATATTTCATCACACTCATAATATCTCCGTACGTTCATGTATCGCCGTGGGCAGTCGCGGCACATAGAGTTAGCTTTAAGGGGGAAGGGAGGAGGGGATGGGATTCCCTGACCCCAGCATCTACCAATTATGACCACTTGTTGAGTGTACCTGATTTGTCAACAGGCAAATGTAACTTCACTAATATATTGCTTATATTCTCTACTTCCCATGATCGCATTTCTTGATGATGCCACTATTCTATCTGATCGATGATCATATCATAAAATTTAATTGACAGCTGCAGTTGCCGCAACAGCAATAGGCAATCCCTCGCCAGGGAAGAAATTTAGATGGACAGAAGTCAGAGGAAGATCAATGATACCATCCTCTACAAGTCCACGGACATTCCAAAGAGCACTGAGTGCAACGAGGAACGCGAAAGTAAAACCGTTCTCAATAGGCACAAAAAGGTCAAGCTTGAGTAGGTTCTCAATCTTCGAGCCTGCACAAGCCAAATGGCATTCCAAAATGATCAGGTTGACCGGGGAAGTAAATATCGCACTAAGGAAAATATTGCCTTCAACAGCAATAAGGGAGCTAACGTCGATCTGGGGAGTGAGCACGACTTCATTGTAAATGGTCGACGGGGGGAAGGGTTTAAGTCTTGTACTAACACTTGTGACACCGATCTTTTTGATCTTAGGACCACTCTTCCCACCACTCTTCCCCCTCTTCGAACTCTTCCCGTAAACAACGCAGGTGGTGTTGCCAACTATTTCATCAAAGAATTGAATGAATTCTTCAATGCATTCCTCAAAATACGCTTCATTGATATTGCCGCAAGTGCCCCCATTCATCCTGCTGGTGAAGGCAGACGAGGCAACACCACTGCCGGAAACTTTGCTGCCAAGCTTGCCTGAGAGAGTCTCTTGAAATTGGAGAGGAGTTTGTCATTCCTCCCCCAGTCGACGAGGAGGAAGGACCAAATGGAACACTCCCCTCCTCATCCACGGGCATGGACATGCCGGACAATGAGGAGGCGGAGCTGAAGGACATCTCGGGGACTCCATCTTTTTGACATAAGCCGAACGCCACGAATAAGTATTAGGTGTTTGGATGGATAAAAAGAA